>JAIPRL010006844.1:0-25664 GCA_025469235.1 Pemphigus obesinymphae
TGTTGAAGAAGATAGGACATGTTTGCCCATAGAATTGGACTCGGACTGATTTCAAAATGTGTTATACATTCTAAAAGTCACTTTTTTTGGTATTCTCCAGAAGAGGCTAAATCCTTTCCCTGACCCCCTAATGGGTACCTATGCACAGAGACATTAAGAAACAGAGGGGGTAGACAATACAGCGAGATGCTAGGTCTACTTTCCCTTGACTTATGAGTAATCCATAATTCGATTTTGAACTTCCCAAAAATATGACTTTTAGTATGTTATATAGCTTATTGTACAATACATTTTTCCCCCGGTTCGAGCCCGTTCTGGATGTTATTGAATGTGTTACGGCGATTCAAAAAGTTTCCCCTCCTTAGCCGTGCCTGTAATCGTATACCATTACTTGATCATTTAAATACCTACAATTCCGATTAAGTTTGTACCACTGGAGCGCAGTTCGTTCGGTTAAGCGTGAGTTCAAAAATTGTAGACCGTTTTGGGACGTACTTTGTGCTGTTAAGGAAACGACATAAAAAAATAGATTGATAATATTTTTTTGCTTATTACTAATTAGTTGCCTCTCCCGTTCAGGACCTCTGTTGTATCTGCAATGGTATGTATATAATATAATATATCTGCTTTTGCAGACAATGAAAACTAATTTATTTTAGCTACTTATTATTATTGTATTGTAAATGTTATTACTTTCATATGATACAGTTTCCATCATCGAAATAAATTACATTAATTAAATTATTATTATTTATTATTAAATCATGACACGATAATCATTGTACACGATGGTGACAGTCAACGATATTGATCAGAAAAAATAAGTGTAGGTACCTGTGTACTTATGTAGTTGACTGTTTTCGATAACATCCAACTTTCGAGAAATAGTAGGAATATTTTAATAGGATATTGATGATTGTATTACGAGAAATCGGGAGATTCGGTGTAGAATTGTAAATAGTGTACCTATACCGAGAAAAAAAAAATATAATAAATAATATATTTAATTCATTAATTTTTATTTTATTTAAAAGCAAGACTTGCAAGAGTCTTGCAGTCAAGTCTTGGTCTTGCATAAGATTATTATTTCAGTCTTACTACGAAATAGTAAAATCTTGGTCTTGGTCTTGCTAGTTCTAGTACAGTCTTGGTCTTGCTCTTGGTATTGCATTTTCGCAATACCAAGACCAATACTGCAAAACCAAAATCGAATTTGCCTATCACTAGTCTAAATAAATGAAATATACATAACTTTCAACCGCTTTAATTCCGTGGCAAATTTGCAGTTTATTTATTTATTTATTTATCTGTACCCATAAATACATAATATATTATACTAGATACTATTATGTGTATAGATAAGTGTATTGCTACGAAACTCTGGAGAGGAGGGGAAATATCGTTAAATTGAATTTCCGCCAAAAGCGGTTAAAACGTATATTTTCTCCAAGGAATCGCATATATATAATATGTATCTATGTATATTGTATATATGTATATAGGAACACAATGTGAAGCAATTGTAGAAGATAAATGATCGTCCACCGAGTATTCTGAGCAGTCCATGTATTTTTATATATAATATAATTGTTAAAATTTATTATATTTGTGCGATTGTCCCAAATAAATATAATCTAAAATGATAGGGGGATCCACCATTAACGTCCGGAAACCATAACTTTTCCGCCATTTGTATTGTTACGGGTCAGTAAGTACAATCAAGTTTTGTTTGTTCAGCGGTTTCCAAAGACGATTTTTCTTCGGTCTAGATATAAAAAAAAAAAAAAAAACAGAAAAAAAACAAAACAAACCACTATATATGTTGAAAAATCACCGCACCGTGAACGAAACCGTATAAAATAAATCTTCCGATTTTACAGCTTTTTCACTGGGTGAAACGATATATAATAGTAATCGTGACCATATTATTTATTATAGCCTATAAGATATATATATAGTGGTTTCTATATACTTTTTAATATAAAATACGCGTTATTTCGTTTTTTTCCATCAAAAAACACAGTTTCTAACAACAATACATATTATAATGTGTACTTATCTATAGAATATAATATTTGATGGAGGAAACGGTTTTTAAATACACCAAGTTGATGTTATTATTTAAATTTTAAACTAATATATTGTTTGAATGGATATTTACTAAAATAGGGACCTATCTACATTTTTAACAACTTTTCAAGAGAAACAGAAAACCGTGTTACTCTTAAATAATTTGTATTTAAAGATCTATTATCATACTTTCTTTTAAATAGCATTACTATAAATTAAATAATAAAATAGAAGTATATTTTTTTTAATTACCCAAAAACAGTCAGTGGGCAGTGGCATAGAGACTCACTATTAAACAAATTTGATATTTTATAATCCTAAATAATATAACACAATATTATGTAAAATGTATATTAATGTATATTTTGAAATATCAAATAATGTTTGACTAATCACCAAGTGTTTATAAAATATGCCGGTTTGTAACAAAGAGACATTCTATGTATCATTTTTGGTCGTATAAAACTATGATAAATTTAGTAAATTTTAGCATATTATGAATATCTCCAAAATAATTTTATACGACCAAAATTATACAATAAGAAGGTATTTTTAATACAAAACCATTTTGTTCAAATATATGACAAGTCCATTTTAATAAATTCCTATTCATATATTGTGTAAGAATATTATTTCAATGATGGATATTAACTAGTTACCTAATAATAGTTAAACAGCGTTGTAAAGTATTCGAGTAAAAGTATTTAAATACTTTTTAAATATTTGAATACATATATTTTAAATTCTTTTAAATATTTCTATAAAAGTAGGTACTTGAAATAGTATTTTAAATACTTTTCAAAAGTTTTTTTATTTGAAATCTAAATATTTTTATAAAATTTTAACTCATTGAATATGCCCATTTCATACAAAAAGTATGTAGGTACTTATAAAATATTTATTTGTATATATTTAATTATATAATTAAAAGGTACCTAAACATTTACCATTTCAGTGAATTAATTGTGAGTTTAGTAGAATATTTAAAGTACAACCAATTTACCAGAAAATATTTACTGACTAATAATAATTGTAAACATATATACCTAATATATGTACTATGTTGGTGTTAACCATCAAAAGTTTATACAATAAATCGTTTTCTAAATAATGAAAAAATGAATGCAATATTCAATAGTAGAGTTTTTACAGTAGGTATTCTATATTTATAAAAAGGATTTATAAACATAGGTATATGCCATTATATAAGGAAGTGTTTAAATATATTTGAAAAGTATTTAAATATTTTCAAAATATATCTGAATTTGTATTTAAATAGGTAGTTTAATAACCGAATAGTTAAGTATTATTATTATTTATTTATTTTTATTTATTTATTATTAATTATTATTAAGTAAATAATATAATGGATAATTTTAATTTAATAATAAATATTTTTAAAGTAGTGGATAATTTTATATTAACTAAATAAATATTAATACATTTTCTATTAAAAGTTATAATATATTAATACATATGCAGCGTATATAAGCTAAACAATATCATAAAAAATTCCCAATAATATATAAAAGTATACTACATTTTTTTGTTTCGTAGCCATATCTAAGATCTAATCATTTTGATATATTGATTACTTTGCTTACTGGCCTAGAAAAAAAATGAATTTTGTAATTAATAATGATGATTTTAAAGCCGGATATCGCAATGACGTTGCTAAATTTTTCGACAATAGTGGTACATTTTATATCGACGTATTTCGTAGGTAATTTTATGATCGATGTTCATTCTATATATACTTATCAATTAATATATAGATACACTGTACTTATCTATGGAAAGAAGTTTTCTAACCACTACATCTGTTTAATTTTGAGTAAATAAATAAATACTATTATATTTACTATTTTTTTTTTTAATTACCTATCTACTAATAATTTTATTTTATAATCATTCATAAGCGCAAATTTGTTCAATTTAGTGGGGGGGGGGCTTCAGCCCTGACTATTTATTCATTGAATATGCCCCCCTCCGTCTTAAAATATCTTGAAATTTAACACAAAGTTTTAATGGTTTTTATAAGTATATTATATCTATATTATAAAATATATTATTATTATATATTATAAATTTTTGGGGGGGCTAAGCCCCCTTAGCTAATTGTGGTCAATTGTCATATACTTATTTGTATAATCATAAAATGATTGATAAATATACGTAAATTATTGCAAAGTTACTATACCTATACCCGGGTTAAAAATTAACTAGATTCCTAATACCTATATAAACATTTTACCTGGGTTGCATAAACGTTCATTAACATTTGACTTACCGACCATTTAAAAACCGTTATAATAAACTATAACGACTCAGTAAATTATAGGTTACAGGTCTGTAAGTTACAGGCCCGAATTTAGTTTGCCAACTTATATACTAAAGATCGATGGAAATATTGATAAGGGTTATTGGCGTTATTATCACTCCTTGTCACACCACCTATTTTTACTATAAATATTCAGTTATCAATAATATTAATAAAGGTGTCAATAAATTACTTGGTATTGAATTCATGGTTAGTCTACACAAATTGATTTTACGCAACACCTTTAAAGTTTTACAGATCTTGTACAGAGACGGGAATAAATTTACAAACTGTTTTTTATGGAACCCAGCCATAGTATAATGCACTAACCTATATCCTATATAGGTACGTAGGTATCCGAGATACCTACCGAGAATGTAAAAATTTAGTGCAATCATATTATAAAGTACAGTTTCGTTTGTTAAAATGATAATAATAACATTATAATACCTACCAAGGTTCAAGTGTATACCTACCAACCTTTTACCGCGTAATAATATAATAATATGTAGTGAATGTCGTGTGATTTGATTAAACAACTTGTTTCAGATTTTCGATTTTAAAACAGACTGAAATTATTATTAAATCGTCCGGAAACTTAAACCGGTATTAATACGAATTTTATAAAGGGTGACTCCGTTATTTTTAAACAGGTTTCGCACGCCATTCTCGGTGGACTCAACTCGTCCTTTATACCTATCATTTAATATCGTAAAATACCGATCATAGTTTGAAAAAATAGTTTATACATTAAAATTTATAATAACTCTACCGACAGGGGTCTTCTTGATTACACCGCATGTGCTGTTTAATGCCGTGGATATAATATATAATATATTATAATATTGTCGACATTATAATCCTACGTACGATTTTTTAATGAATTTTCAACAAGATAATATATTAAATATAAAAATATAAATATATTTATTATTAATTATTCTGATTACGAACAATGACAAAAAAAAAAAATTTTAAACTGAACATTCTATTTGCATTTTGGGTTAACTACTATTTTCAGTTATGAATGCCCCACGATAATATTTGTAGCGTTATTACATAAAATTGTCTGCATATGGCAAAATATTGTAGCTAAATATATTATATTTAAATAAAAAATAATAAATAATAGGTATTATGAAAACTAGCAAATTGTATAAATATTTTGTAGCCAATAAAATAAAAATGTAATTTCAACTTTCAAGTATTGATTTAGACATCAATTTATTATTTTATTATTAGGAGGTACATATAATGAACGTTATAAGACATTGATTAACATGAAATTTTACTTAAATTACAATTTTTAAATCAACAACTTAATAAAAAATATATGTTTAAAAGCAATATGTCAGATAATATACAATTATATATTAAAATGAATGTTCAATCAAATATATAACTATATATTATTTATACACGCTTTTTGGGAACAGAGTTGTGGTGGAACTTAGCGAAACAATGAGTCTTATCGGTGAACAATTTTATCGAATTTTATATATACCGTTTTTAAAATTATAAACCACATTGCGATTAAACTATTAATATAGCATAGTATGGTAATTCATTAAAACCATTAATTAATTATTTATCTATCATAATTTTTTTCCTTGAGGGGCGCGAATGGTTTGTTGTTTGGTAATAAAAACCTCATTTATTATATACATCATTTGCCATTCAGCAGGTTATGTACCTATTATAGTTAATCATTAACGATTGATCTAAATATATAATTTTGAGATAAAATCTCCAGTAACCGGTAAAACTATCCAGTCCGATATATTCGGACTAGGAAAGTATCTAGTAGTAGTAGCTAGATAGCTGCCTTGTAAAAAATAATACCTAAAAGTGTTTATAAATACGTAGGTTTTTAAATATTTTCACATATAGTATGTTGGATAAAAAAATATTCAAATATGTATGCATATAATATAACTGAATTTATAATTATTATACTTATAATACTAAACATATAAATACTAACATGTTTAATTTAATAATATTATATAATATTAAAAAATAAATATTTATTAATTATTAATTATTAATTTTAATTTTAATATTTATTTTTAACAATTATAAACACTGAATAATGTCTGTACATTAAATATTTTTATTTTAATAATTACTCAATATTTATTTTGAGTATTTAATTTTAAATCAAAAACAAATATTTATTAATATAATACATTGGGAATTGTAACCTGGGTAATACCTTACAAGTACTAATGTACTTATAAATGATTTTAAGCACATTTTATATATATATAATATATAAATATATATATATATTTTTTTTAATTTATATTTTTTTTTATAATAGTTTTATGCCTCTATTCAATATTTTGTTTTTTAATCGTGATTTTTTAATTTGATTTTAATAATTTTAATTTGAAAAACATTATACTATTAATTCATAATCCTTATATTTAAAGCTGGATAAGTTTTTCAATTTTAGTTACTACAGTGTTATTTAATTGCATTTTATTATTTAGAAAATTTACAAAGAACTGCAAAAAAAATAAATAAATAACACTAAAATCTAAATTCTAATAATATTGTGTTATAATAATTTTTAATAATTCATAAACATTGAAAATATTATTTAATTAAAACAATGTATTGAGATGAACATTTATGTTTTATTTACTATTTTAGTTTTTTTTTCTTACCCACTAGTTATTGTTTTATTATTAATATTATAATATTATAACTAGAAGATCACTTGATGATGCCAATTTCGTATTACAAAACTCGACGAATTTCCGTGTAAGTATATGAATTCATATAATAATTTGTACCTATATGAAGTTTAGTATCCCTATATCTTTATTATATATATTTAGCTCAGTAAATTTTTAAATTACAATAGTGCCCGTTACTTTGGTAATTTTTTATGTGAATATATTACATAATAATTAATGTTAAAATGCATAACTACCTTAGGGTTCATTAGTTATTGGCAACTCATTATTATACAATAATTCCACTATTAAATTAGGCATGTTTTATTTTAATTTTAATGTGAATGAATTATAATACACTTATATTTACACTTATTCTTTAGTTTAAATTAAGAAAAAAACATTTAAATAGACTATATCAAAATGTTCACATAATATTACGAGTAAAATACACCTATCGGAAATATATAATTTGATAGGGCAGATAGGAACAGTGAAAGTGTCTCAAGTACTCAACAACCAATGAGTTTATAGACAGAAATTGTACCTCAAGTAAAAATTCATACCATCTCATAGTTGAAAATGTTATTAACTTTTAAGTAAATATCATGAACGTACCTCGCTTTAACCTGTATACGATATTATATTATGCCTATATAGTTGACTGTATTTATTTTAAGTTATAATAAGCTCTATGATAATATATTATACTTAAAATATAATCATATTTTTTATTTTTGTATGTTTTCTCCAAATACTTTCAAATCACCATTGGTTTTCTTATTATTTCAATTTGAGGTGCGTCAAACAGTTTGAAATTCGAAAAATCTAACATTTTTCTAATACGTTTGAGTTCGCCACTAACCTAACCACTTTTTTTTTTTTACTTATTTACGTTTGCAAGAAAGTATTTCATTATAGATGTGTAGATATTTTTTTTCGAAAAAAATTGATTACCTCTAAAACACATTAAAACTAAAAGTTCGGTTCGAGTTTGGGTTCGATTTTAAACTTCATAGTTCGGTTTAACACCTAAATTTCAAGTTCGAACCACCTCTAATTTAAATGTTATTAGTTACCTATAATAACCTACATAATTCATTATATAGTGTTCACTTAAAAAATAATAAAAAACTATTTTCTTTATTAGATAAAGCTGTTATCCGTCGGTATAATAATATTTATTATATATACATAATATAATACATACTCGTATATATAATTTCATCGTATTTAAACGTCAAGACTCTAAAATTAGAACGTGCGTAGTTAAAAAAAAAAAAAAAAAAACAAAAAAAAAATCGTCTAAAAAGTTTAAAACAACAACGGGAGAAAAAAAAAATATAAGTTAAAAATATTTTAGGAGTAATCCGAGTGTGTTAAAATCGTTCGGCAGGCCGGTGATCCAGTGTTGGTGATTTCGATATCATCGATAACCAATCGCTATTTCCTCTTGCAGATCCGTCCGATCGAATTATACAATGCAATGATAGGCGTTTATTATTAATCGACCGTTCGATCGACACACTATCCCCACCAATCGTCGCATCCATGTAAGAGATAATAATGAATATCGGTATATCGATAAGACTTTCGTGGTCTCTGCCCTGTCAGTCAGTCCGCCGTTAACCATTTGGACCGTTTGATAACTTCCATCCGAGCCCGTCTGAGCACGTCCGGTTCAAGCATGTGCCGGATGAGTCGCCGAGCCTCCGCTGAGACCGTTCGCCGGTGCGTCGGCCGGAGGAGAACAATGTCCCTAGACACCTGTTGTGCGACGATCTGCTTAGTGCGCCTGCCGTCGAAAGGCACCTGGCCGGTCAGCATGTAATGCAAAACGCCTCCTGTATAAACGTGTACAGCGTGCACCACGGTAGTCTTCTGGTCAGTGTTGGGACTTATCTAGATAATTTATTTACTTATCTAGATAAATAATAGTTAGTTATCTAAACAGTTATCGTGGATGAAAATTTCACCCATCTAAGTAAATTTATCTATATCATTTTTATACATACATTTTTACTTATATATGCAAAATTATTCTTCAAATGCCTATGTAATTTTCCCTAATATATGCATTTATATACAAAATAGACGAATAAATAAATAGTTATCTATGGTATATTATGTACTTGAAGAAGGCATTTGATTTTAGTGAAATACTTTAAAAATATTGGGAAAATTTTTTTTGAAATTTAAAAATCGTCTTTTTCTTATCTAGATAATAATAATTTTATCTTATATCTTTATTCTAGATAAATCTTTTTGTTCGTCTTTTGTCTTTATCTAGATAAATTTTTAGTTATCTATTCCCAACACTGCTTCTGGTCTTATGACGGTGGGCCGGGATGGGGGAGGACTGTAAAAATTTTTAAAATTAGTAAATTTAGAACCTTTTTACACTAAGCCCGCCACAAAACGGAATAAAACTGCGTTCATTAATTAGAGGGTATTGGTCATTTTAAGTTGGATCCAAAATACAATTTCCGGCACATAATAACGATGGGAATAAAATTGAGAGACGGTTGAATAACGTCTTGCAGGATGCGATATATTCGACAATGGACTGGAATATTGGCAGCTGTTGAGTGATTTTGGGTCGCACAGGGCAGAGAATCGTTAATTCGTCAGATCGTCATTAAATATTAGCAGTATAGGGTCATACAACAAGCAGAAAATAACAAGTACTTAATTATTTCATAAAATAAGAAACTCTATTTAATGGACTCTTCTAGATTGGCTATATACACTCGGGCAGTGTTCGGAAAGAATAACGTTCACGTTCATATAATTTGTGAACGACTTGTGAATGTCACTCGTTTTTTTTTTTATAATTAGAACGTTAACTTAAAGACGTTCATGTTTTTGAGGTATTCAAATTATTTGCAGACCGTTCAAATTTAATTAAAATATAAAAGTATTATAAATATCATAAGTCCTATTAGATTTATATATAATAATATGAAAATATAAGATAATCGGCAGGTACTCAAAATTCCAATTCCGTAGGCTCATTTCAACAACATAACAACGCAGTTTTTATGAATCTGTAATGTTTCGCTAAATATAAGAAAAATGTATAGGTACCTATATGTCATTAATGAGAAATTGGTAAAAATGAGCGATAAAATTCTACACAGTCATTTTTTTGAAGAACGTTAACTAGTTCATTTTTTACGCAATGAACGTGAACATGAACACATTCAATTTTCAACTGAACGTTCCGAACACAGCAATATGAATTCTATTATTTGAATACGGTTAAATAGTTAAAACTCAAATAATTTATGTATTGCAGGTTTGGGACTTTTGAGTGTATTACAATCTAGGTAATAGGTACTTACCCCCCTTGGCACCCAGTCTAAATTTCTGTATCTGAATTTTAATCACGAACTAAGATAGTATATGGACTGGAAACGACGGATTAATACGCGCAGACAAATTGTTACGGTAAATATCAAGGTGAGGGAATTTATATGATTAAAATGCCGCCTAGTTTATAGTTTTGACAATAAAACATATTCATACGCATATTACATGCTACGTATGCGTGGTATAGCATATGTTGGCTAGGATCTCATGATAGATTATCGCTTAGATTCCCTCACTTACTAATTTCACCGTAACCAAATGTAATCCCACCACTACCTAACCTAACCTAACCTAACCCGCCTTTCGTGTTATTTCCAGTCCATACTATCTTAGTTCGTGATTTTAATCGAAATTGCATTATCGATAATAATATGATTTGTTATCATTTCGTACCATATTTTTAAATAGTGTATAAGTGTAACGTCCAGATGGTCTTACGTCGTTATAATATTATTATATATATATATTATATATATATATATAGCCTTGTCAAAATTGGGTTGTAATATTTTCTTTATATATACACGATTAATACTCATTTACTGACCAAACAATAGGGAAGAGGGCGGGGATTAGTGGTTATTTTCCCTTAGATTTTTCCAAAAATATATTTACAGGAGAAGTAAACAAAATACGGAGAAAAAATCAGAGGCTTTTTTTGAAAATTGAAAAATTGCTTTAAAAAACGGCAAATAAGCAGAAAAAATAGAGTTCATTCATATAATAACCTTACACGAAAAATGGTTGGCCTAACTACAGTGCTCTGCCCCTAGGCCCCGATTTTCTTTCCGTGGCCCTACTTATTTGCTATTCGTAATTCGTCTGAATTCGCTCGAATCGTGCATTTTGCGATGGCTGGGTATCTACTCCCTTCAATTTTATCCACAAATCGGCTACTATTGCTGATATTCTATGGCAATCGGAAATAAAGAACCAGGAAAATAAAAAATCCCCGAAAAAAAAATCTAGCTAAGTATATTAAAAACTACTGTAAGCAAAAATACATGACAGTGTACTTTTTTCCCGGAGATTTTTTCCGGCTTTCATTCTATAGTGTATAGTTTTGGAACAAATATCATGTCTTACCCATTGACCAGACGTCAAAGAATATGCCGTTATATCCGGCTTTGGTGCTCAATACTTCCGGTGGCATGTACATCTTCGTACCGCAGCGCGTGTACAGTAATATTCGGTTGTTGGTGCACGCATCCCGACAGAAATCGGCGAGACCGAAGTCTGCCACTTTCACCTGATTTTGGTGATTGAGCAACACATTTTCCGGTTTTAGGTCCCTGTGTGCCACGTCCAGACTATGGAGGTATTCGATACCAGCGACTATCTGAGAAAAAAGTACGCGTGCATCGGATTCCATGTAAGGACCGTTCTTATCAACCATTTTGCTCATGTCACCATTTCTAAACGGTCACAAAATTACATTTAATGGGGAATCAAATTTAAAAATTAGGTGTTGAACCGAATTATGAAGTTTAAAATCGAACCCAAAATTGAACTATAGTTTTATATCGAGCTCAAATTAGTGCCGTGACCGTTTCGAAGAAATATATAAGTGAGGTGAGAGGTAAGCCGATGAAAAACTTTCTTGAAAACGTAAATAATGTAACAAAAAAAAAATCGACTCTTTTCTATATTTTGTTATATGTGTATATTTTTTAGTAAAATAAGAGGTGGATCGTACTCAAAATTTAGGTGTCAAACCGCACAATGAAGCTTAAAATCGAACTCAAACTCTAACCGATCTTTTAGTTTTAATGTTGAATCCGAACCGAACTATTAGTTTTAATGCATAACCCTAACTCCATCCCAACTTGTAGTTTTAATGAAACCCAAACCCGTACCAAACTTTACTCAAATTTGAACTCTTGAAGTTGGGCTAGATATTTCAAATTTCAAACTGTTCGACCGAATTTATATAATTCATAATTATTATCATTGGTAAGTATCCGGGGGGGGAGGGTGTAATTGAGGAGATTTAAATTGTGAATGGATCAAGGGAGCTGCTAGTAGATTTACAATGATGTTTATTATATAACTTTTTTTATTTTTCTGCAAATAAATTTTCGACCAGAAGACTTATTTACCAAGTCCTATTATTACACGCTTTACCATTTTTCGGTAAAAAATTACATCCAGTTGGTAGGTATTTTAAAAAGGTCATTATTCAATTTTCCCAATGACATTTTAATACGTAAAGAATAATTACGAAAATAAAAATGTATGAAAAAACGACAAAAATATGATTTTGTCAAATCGAGATTTTTTATTTCTTGGTAATATTGAAATTTAAAAAATTTAAATCTTGAAATTTACACTAAATATGTAATTTAGAATTTCTATTTTCACGGTGATTATATTATAAAATGTTTTTTAAAAAATGTTTGACAATTTATAGACATTTTAGATTTCGAAATTTTTAATGTATAATTTTGAATTTTAAATCCTGAAAATTGTATACAGATTTACAAGTATTTTATACTAATTGTATTAAAAAATTCTCAAAAATCAGTTTTGAATTTTTGTGCATATTCCAGAGTAATTTTTTACCTATGAAATTCATACTTTTCTCAGCAATATAATAAAAAGGCGAGGATATAATAATGTACTGCAGCTATCAGCACTTCTAACTACATATATAATTTTTATTCTAGAAAATACGGACATTTTTGTATTATTATATGAATATACAAATTATACATTGAGCATGATGATTTTAATTTCATGTTGGTTTATGTATTATTATCTAATATTGGTAATTGGAGGAAAACGACTAAGATAAAAATTTTAAGTGCAATACGATAGAAAAATGTTGACAATGAAGGTGATACTGAATGTATAATTATTATATTAACAGTGAAGTATACTACTCTTACCTACTGCAAATAAATATTATTTATAATATACGTAAAATTAGTAAAATTGCACTCAATCAGTAAAGTTGTGTACTTATGGTGAGTACATACTGAATATTTGAATATATAATTAGCAGTACTACTAGCAATACACAGGAGGCCCACTCAGAATTGTTTTATTTTTTAATGCAATAATTTATCATTGCTTTCAAATGTAATACATTCACCAAGATTATACTGTTTGGTAAACGAAGTACTTTTACCCCCTACTTGACTCATTTAAAAAAATTATTTTTCATGTTATCGAGTTAAGTTTTTTGCGTTAAATTTAATTTTTGTGGTAGATGAATCCATTTAACAAATAAATTAGGTCATTTTAAATTGATCAAAATGATGGGATTCAGGTGGAAAATAAAAATAGTCATCTTTAATGAGTCGATATTCTGACTATTAATTGTTTAATATACTAAACAATATTAAAAAACCAATGGAGAAGATATAGAAAGTAATCCTCCTTGACATTATAGGTACACCACTGTATTGATAATTATTATCGCTTTGAAACTTTTGTTTTATTAATTTTATAATAAATTAAATAATATAATTTTGAATATTTTATACTATATTACGCGTACGGCGTGGACATAATGTGTATAGTTCGTATAACATTTATAATAAAATCGATCGATATAGATATCGAATTTTACATTATATTAACTATACATAGGTACCGAATACTTGAAAATATCCTATCGGTGCCCTATAGCTGTTTGTCGATACGTTAACATCCGTTTAAATGTTTGATGCTATCTATGAATAATTTTACACGAATTGTTAATGTTTATCATGTTAGGTAGTTTTCGACAACCACTATATTTTCCTTTATGTTTTTAATTATTATTATTTTATTTCAAGGTGGTAATTATATTTATATGGTAATTTTGTAATGTTGTTGACTTAAGCAAAAATCGAGTTTTGTGTAACTAAAATGAATAGCGTTTAAACAAAATAGAAAGTGGTTTACATCTGTTTAATATATATTTATTAACTTTTTTGTTAAAATCAAATGTTATACTTATTTATACACTTAAAATTAAAATATTAATAATGTATAAAAATAAATAAATATTATAAAAAAAATAATATATAAAAAAGAAACATGGGTAGTTCTTTAAGTGCCGATACTTTCTAAATTAAACATACAAAATTATAAATCGGTTTACGAGTACATAATAAAACACAAAATATGTAAACAAAACATAAAAGCTTATTTCAAATATATTGATGACACTTTTATTCTATTCAAAGATGCAAATAGATAGGCATAAGTTATGGCTAATAATTGAAATAATAACAATAGTTATAATGTAAAAATCGCCTTTAAAACTAATAATAAGTAATTAAATTAAAACCATAAATCCAAAATATTTGAAAATGCATTTTCTATTAATTGTGATAATTTATTATGGCGTTTATAAGCTTATATGTAGCAGCAATCAATTTTACATTAGAAACCCAATAAAAGTATCAAAATTCGATACGTTCGATAATATTTCAGAAATAAAGTTTACAAAACCTCTTAAATTTAATTTTGCTAAGCGCACGTCTTAGAACCTAATCAATAATAAGAATATACATTTCCATATAGAAAAAGTTGATAAAATATGTAGATATTATTCTGTAACAAATCAATACCTATTTGAAGATTTGCTCACTTATTAAGTAAAACAACATAATCGTTTTAATACAATTTTAAATATACAAACGTATTTTAAAGATAATGATATTTACAAATACATATTAAACAACGATACATAATTTTTTCAGAGCTATTTTAATATATCTATATTATTAGTAATCGTGTAATAAATTGTTTTTTATTATTTATAGTATATTCTATGTATTATGTATATTAATTTTCATATTTTTTTGGAATTCTTTTTTATTATTCATTTGTAACCTGATTACGGTACCTACGATACCTATAATACTTTTTGGTGAATACTCATTTTCTTTTGTATACTTATATTATTTTTTTATAATATATATTTATTTTTACATACGTAATCGCTAATTTTAATTTCTGAGTGGAGCGATAAAGTTATTGATTTTACTTTTATTATTATTTATTACTACTATTATGTTTGTTCAATCAAAAGGAGGATATCGATAGGAAATCGGTTCTAGATGGTACCCCTATTCCATCTTTTCGATATTTACAGTAGTTCCAACAGTTTTCAGAAACGTTTATTATCGAATGCAATGATTTATCACTGCTTTCAAATTCGATTTATCCATAATCAGTATCCTGCCTGACGTAAAAAGTTCTCCCACCCCTACTGACACCCTATACTGACCGGACTTTTTTTTAAAATTTTAAATCATATTTTTTTTTCTTTATTGTAAGCCATTAAATGTCTCTATGTATATATCTAAAGGTAAAAATTTTGATTTATCTTCTGGAACTCATTACCGTTTTATTATCATTTATTTTAAATTAATAAAAAAGAGAACCAAGAATATTGTTAATAACACAACGTGTGCGAAATGTAAAGTTATATAATCTAATCTTTGTTTCTAAATAATATTTAGGTACTATTTAGCCTATTTTCTTGTTATTTTTTTCCAAGTGTACTAAAAAATAGATTTACATCTATATGTACCTATTTAAATATCGATAAAATATAAATATAATACAAGAAATTATAAGTTTGAAATCGTAGTTAATGTATTTTGGAGAACCTGCATTCGCTGTGTTTTCAACTACAAATTTCGGTAAAGATTTATTATTTTACAAAATATATGTTTTTTTTATTTATTATGTTGCTTTTATTTTAAGTTCTATTATAATATAATATATTTTTTTAAGCTATGTGATAACTTATAAATACAATTATTTTTTAAGTTTAGAAAAATATAATAAAATGGTTTAAATAGATTGTTTATATTTGTATATTATATATTAATATTAAGCCAATGTTTACTACTTCGCGTGTATCTAATTTCAATGTAATTTTCCTAGCGTATTTTAAATACATCAATCGCGGGCTCAGAGACAAAAAGTTAATAATATTAAGGTTTGATCTAGTACCCAGATATTTAGTTTCTTGTGGGCTATTAGACTAATTATACATAATGTATCGATTCGGGTCTTTATCGGACGAATCATTGATAATAATTACAATACGATTCCTAATCGATATGTAATCGATATTAGGAATTGAACAATTTGTAAATATTTATATAGAACTTATTATGGTCATGAGCTCGTGTAGTAAATACTATACTATTAACCACCTATCGAAACCCTAATTAAGTATCATACCGACTTTTTTTTAAGGTAGAATCTATCTTTAATATGTTTTTTTATACGGCGTGTGGATCGATTTTTTCATTTTTATCGTAAAATCCGCGACTAAAACGAGTTAAACGTGCAAATAAGATGGCATGAAAAAAAGTCGATTTTGAAAAAAAAAACTAGATATATAACCCTCCAGTTCTGAGCCAGCGCGATAATCGCAGACCATCGGTATAGGTACTTGCAGTATTCCATGTACATGTAGACGCAGTGACGGTAGTTGACAATCTTAATGAGCAATATCAAATTTGGATGCTGGCTTTGTTCCCAAATTGATATTTCGCGTTCGAGCACGGACTCGTTGTACCGGTACATGTTCGAGTGTTTGTCGATGATTTTCACGGCAAAGCCGACGGACTCGTTGTTTACCATCGCCATACAGTACTTGACGCGCCCGAACGAGCCCTTCCCGATGGTCTTTTTCAAATACACCTTTAACGTTTGTCTCTTTGTCGCGGACGTTTCGCTTTGTTCGATGGCGACTGTCGTTTCCATATATATATATATATATATATATATATATAACTACCTATATTATATTAAATACGTATAATATATATATGTATATATAAATAGTTTAGGTACTTTAAAAAAATTCGATTCACACGAGAAAACGAGGTTCGCTTGACGTGACTTTGAATAATAATAAAAAAAAAAATTCAAATAAAATCGAAAAACCGTAAAAACGATCACAGACGTGCTGTAAAAGTGTTTGTTAAAAAATATACATTACACGATTTAATGGAAACAAACGGGCGGCGGGCTTATCGGTAACTATGACGAGAGCTATGACGGGACACGGTGATTTTTCTGTGTAACTACATATCATCTTTGGGTCTAAATATATATGATATATTTATATAGTATAAAACGATAATAACAATAATATTGTAATTAACATGAATAAAGTCTTAATCAGACGTCTATACTCAGATTTCAATATACACAGTATATACAGATCGTAGAATTCATTTAAAAATAATAAAACTATTAAAAAATTATTAAAAAATAAAATAAAAATTTTCTTGTAGAAAATTAATAAAACGTGTACAATTATTACAACAACGTAAATCTAAAATTATTTCTATATGACTTTCATTAGAGAATTATTACAAAACCATAATACAACACTTCCCTCCCACCGTTGACATCGATATCAATGAATGGATATGGATCCAAAGTGAAGCGATGATCCAGAATGGGTAAGACGAGAGGTAAACTCAGACGAATTATCATTTTCTGTTTTCGTTATATTCATAAATATTGTTATAGAATGTCAAATAATTACAAATTATATAAAGTTAAAATTTCGATAACTGAAAAATACTAATATTTTTTACTTTTTATTATGATTATTATTATTTATTACATGCCTGTTACAGTGATACAATTATTATTATTATTATTATTACATATATAATTAATTAAAATTGTGGATGATAAAATAATTCTTATGGATTTAATTGATACGATGATATGTAATTTTCTATTTAAAATATTTTTTTATTCCTTAATTAAGTTTCAATATGATTTTTAATATATCGTATTGCATGCTTTCATATAACAATATTTTAATGTAATATATTATTGGGGTATTTTTTAATTTTCTCAAAAATATTTCGGATTCATAAACTACGAAAATAAACTACAAAAATATTTGGGTCAATCATACATGATCCGTGCCAAAAATAATATATATATATATATATATCAACAATTATTGTCATAAATATTGAAAAAATTAATTTGTTTTAACTTCAAGTTCAATTCAGCACGAGTTAACATTGTTTGATTGACCTGAAAAATTGTTTAGTTAATTTGTGTGTGTACAGTGTATTACACATATAATGTACACATGTATGTACACATATAAATAGGTACCTATGTATAAAATATATGTTCGGTTGAAAAAACGATTCAAACAAATTTCGATCGTTTAACTCGTGTTAATCTATAACGGCCACCCATAAAAAACACATTAAAATTTTTACACGCATTATATATGGTGACTGTATAATTTCACAGTTTCTATTGATAAAGTTTACATATATCGTTATAAGTTATAACGTTTCTATTATAATATGAACGCGTTTCGAAACGTTTCGCACATTAATTGTTTAAGGTATTTAAGTAGCGTAATATAGAATACCATAATTTATACCGATACGCACCTACGACTATAATAAAGGTTAGGCACCAATACCGGCTATACCTATACCTACCTATATACATATACATTTATGTATACATAAATTGTAAACGGCTACCATGCTGTGATATTAAATTGCGTCTAAAAATTCAAATAAAAAATCACTTCTGCAATTTAGTCGACGGGAAAATCATACACAATATTACACAGATGTTTAAGATAATGCTATGGACTCGTAGGTACCTGTTTCTTTTCTCTGTATAACCGACTGAAAATATAGACAGATATACGTTAGGCATTTTTTTTACCGCTTCGTCAATTATTTTAATATCAGAGTAAATTTACCTATTACTAAATTTATAGAAGAGATCATAATCTATGCTGTAGAGTCGTATTTTTTCTGAAATTTTAATTTTATAAAGAGATGTAACTATTTTAAAATCCCAATAATTTAAATAGATATATTTCTCTTTAGAATTACAATTTCAGAACAATGCTACGGCATAGACAATGGTCTCGACTATAAATTTGATAATTGGTAAATTTAATCTAAGGCCTCAAAGTAACGTGACACATGACATGTGATTTTATTCAAATATTAAACGTTAACCAGAGTGATATTTCAAATAGTATAATCGATTTTTAAAATTTTTTTTTTTGAAAATTGTTATACAAAAAGTTCTTAGTGTTTGCCTCCCATTTTTATCTCAAATATATATGTATAATAACAATATGTTAATAGGTAGATACATATTATATGTATGGTTGTAATATAAAAATAAGTTTTTATTATTTTTAATATATATAAAACATATATAATATATAACATATCATATTATATTTAATATTATAATGCTGTGGTAATTTTAAAGTGGACAAAATACAATTTAATGTGTTCTGAACAAATCTTTTTGATCATTGAACCGATTCTGTCTTTGAGTGTAATATAATATAATATTATAGTATAACGTAATTATTGAATTGATTAGGTACTAGTTTATTAAAAAAAAAAAACTATAGTTTATTAATTTATATAATTAAATTAATAATTTTCTCACTCATATTATGAATGGAGAGCTGAGAGTATCATGCCATCATGTTGCAGTGTTTTCACGTGAGTTTTCTATTGTTGCCACCTGCTACGCCAAAAACATTATACATATACATCATACATATTATAAACATTATACATTCGTATACACTATATCGAAATGTCACGATGTACGTATGTCGTATAACACATACACATTTACGTATACATACATACATTTATACATATTTGTAATTTATATTATATCTATGGTATAAATTATGGATCGGTAATATATTCGGTCAGTTATCCCAATAAATTTTTTTTATTAAAATAGATTATTTTCATAAGTCTCACTGAATACACATTCTAATAAAAAGTAGGTATAGGAATTTATAAAATTTTATCAATTGTATATATCAAGTGTGAAAAATATGATTGTTTATTGTCCATAGTGACAAATTTTTTCATAAACAAAATATACAAATACGTATAATTATTCATTGAATCGATGGTGGCGAGTAAATGATAAGTGACAAAAAATGTGCACTCTCCATTTTGTCACCAGCAAAGTTTTAGAAATGACACAGAAGCGATATGTGATCTGACACGTCAAATTAATTGACAGATCTGCGTGATTTTTTTTATCTATAAATAAAATTTACCTGATTTGCTAATTGGAAATTACTTTATAATATAATATATATAATATATATTATATATATATTATTATTATTGATATTATGTGGCATGTTACTTTGGTGGGAGAGAGGCCTATAAATACCAGAAATGACAAATTTGTGATAATAATTCCGAATGTAAATTTCCAAAATTTTCAGTTGGTCTATCACCGTTTACAGCAAATATGAGTATCTATAGCGTAAGATTTTTGTGGGATTGTCCCGTGTCCCGAAAATTTTTAACGGACTCTTTATTACTTGCTTTTGAAAGTGGGGGTCTCGTTTTTTTTTTTATTGAGAAAAGATTATACGATTACAAATAACCTCTTTTTTTTTTTTCTTATTTACTATTTTCAAATCTATTTATGACAATTTTGGCAGAAAATTATTACAGTTGACTTTATTTTTTATTGTTGTCCCGTTTTGAAAATTTGGTCACCATAGTATAGTGTTCTCTTAAATATACTGTATACATATTATACAATATGTATATATGAGACTTTCAAATAATACGTAGTTTGGTTTTATACGCATCACCGGATTATAAATATAGACAGCGTAAATTACTATATACCGAGTATAGTTCAATTAATCGATGTTTACGGCGTTGATTTTACTTGACAGTCGACAGTCATTTCCATATTGTATTCCTATAATATTCATCTTATGCAGTGATGCGATTAAGTATGTATAGGCAGGTTGTAGGTAGGGTAGGTACCTGTCGAACACGCTATGGTCTAGTATAAATGGTAAGTATTACCGACTCATTATTCGTTTTAAAGTAAAACCGTTTACCATGAGTTCTTTCCGTTGATAAATATGCAATAAATAATAGACATAAAAATATAAGTATACAAATATGGATTTAAAATATTTCTAGGTACTACAGATACTATATTATAATATACTATCACACAATGATGTAGCAACAACTAGTTATGTTTATGTTATTTATGTTATTTATTATGTTCAGTGGTTGAAATGAAAAAAAAAATAAAAACGGACTCTGGATTTAATTAAAATGGATGGATACATGGATTTCATATCCCGCCAAATGTCTCCAAACATATTTTTCGATTTGATCGATCACCATCCCTTTTCTTTGAGTTGACGCTCTAGGATACATACTAGTAGTTCCAGGCACGTGACTAATGGGTGGTCTATATTAATTTTATTCACGATAATTGTTGTCTATACGATTTCTATACCTATTTCTTATGTCGAATCTTATAAGTACCTAGTTTATCTAAAGGTAGTGTATAATTCTGAAATTATAAGAAAATCAATTAAACGCGATCTTAAAGCAGATATTTTCTAATATTTTCATATACACATTACACCTGCAATATGTAATTTTTCTAGATATTACATGACGTTACATCGTTAGGCCACAGTGCCGGGACAGACTGGGTAATAAACTACCTACTGTCCCAGATATGATCTTTTTTTGCTCATAAACTTTTTTCAGGTGTAAAAAAGGCCCTATCAAAATATATAGGAAAAAATACCGATCCTGTACCAGTGGCAGATTTGAAGGTAATTTAAAGAGGGGTGATAAATAGGGGAATTTACAAAATAATTGTATTCAGTGTTATAGTTGTATAGCTACATTGTCAGTAGATACTAAAGTAAGTAAGTAATAAGCGGTATAAAATGTATTTACTCCTTTTCTCAAAAATATACCCAAATTTGGTGAGTATAGGTGGGTAAGGCCTTCCTCAAAACTAATCTTATACTCCAAAAATAAGCGACGGGGTGATCACCATATCGCTTTCCGTTAAAGCCATCAGTCACCACTATGTCTTCCGTAATGTAAAATTTTTGATCAGATTAGAAAATAGTCGCAGCCTGCTGGTGAATGACTGTATATTACTGATAAGAGTTTTTATCGAGTTTTTATTTAATATCCAGTAAAAGTCTAACGGGTGCGTCTGGAATGAGTAGCGCTAAGTTATGTAGCCACCAACATTTTACACAGTAAACATTCACTGATAATGAACGGTCTCGTGAGGTTGTTCCTGGACACAATACCGTAACGCTGTGGTGGGTTTCCTTCTCATTTAAGTAAATTTTGGAGACTTTGTAACGAAAAAAAAATACGTGAGGCAAAGGTTTCATATTTTTCTCCTTTGTTCCAGCAAAAACTGATGGGAACACCCCACTCATTCCGCAAACGCGCATTTGATAATACACGAATATATCAGTGAAGAATTGAAAAATATATAAATGTTTAGATTTGTATTATAAATTATTATAAGATAACGAATAGCCGGATATGTTTGTCTTGACCAATTCAAGCGCGATTCTGCCATCGTAATAGGTGATAACGGGACCGTTACAGTTACATATCTTTAATGTGTGTTGTTTTACCTGCACAGTTCCCATTAAAATTAAATTCATTACGTTTTTCTCGACAATTAATTTCAAAGTCAAGTATAGGTGTCTACCACACAATCTATTATATCACTATCCATCATAAGCTCACAAGCACAAAGGGTTTTACTTTCTGTTAGACTGGTCACGTTCAGGGCGTTTATACCGTATGTGATGTGACTACTAGCTGTATATTCCAAACATACCCCCGGGAAAAAACCTGGTGGTTCGCTCTTTCCCTGGGGTCGTTCACCTAAGACAGTTCGTAATTGGACGAGGAATTTTTTGAAGTACCCCGCACATACATACACGCACACACACACACACACGCACACACACACACACACACACACACACACACACACACACACACACACACACACACACACACACACACACACACACACACACACACACACACACACACACACACACACATCCAACGCCAGAACGTATAAATGAAACGAAAAAGCCGTCGAAACACACGACTTGGCGGAAAAACGAGAAATACAATTGTAATTATCGTTAAAGGTTTTGTGTACACAATAATATATACAATAATATAGGAAGTGCGCGCATAAGAGACCCTCCGAGTAGAAAAAAAAAAGTGAGAGAAAAGAGAAAAAAAAAAGCGACGAACACGCCGAGTTTGCCACCGCCCAAAGACCGCGCCCACACCGGGGGGTACCGCCTCCCGCTCGACCGAAGCAGCCCCGACGGCGCTGGTTACCGTGGTAACCCGAAACACGGTGGCGGTTACCGGTGAGGTGGGGTGCACGTGTCGAGTCGTCTGGCTGGCTGGCTGGCTGGCCGGTGGCCCGGGACTCGTAGCGCGCGTAGTTATCGGCCGCCGTCGTCGCGTTAGTCGGCCGCGAAGCCTAAACACGACACGACACACACGCATCGCACTCGCGCGCTCGCATTCGTCAGTGGAAAACATAACAATAATAATAATCGAGTGAAATCGTTTAACCAATATTCGTTTTTGTTATATAATATCTACATATTATACCGTTGCTGATCGCGTTCACCAATTGTAATATTTCGGTTTCGTTGATAATTAAAATAATAATAATATAATATTATATATCGATATAAAAAAAAATCACGTTTGTTTATAATATACGGGCACACGTCCCAGTTCTTGTCATGGTCGCTATCTGACCGTGTCGTCGTCGACAGTCGAGTTTGAATGAATGCACTGCGGCGCCGTTAGAGATGTTAATCGGCAGCGGCACCGGGAATTTCGGGACTTTCAACGTGGATCATCCGGGCGGACCGTCGGTCATCGGCGGCGGGCTCCCACAGGGATCCCCGCACCACGCGACCACCGCCGGGCTACCGCAGCAGCACTCGCCCGGTTCGTCATCCGCAAGCGGCGGCGGCGGGTCGGCCGGCGGTGGCGGCGGTAGCACCATGACGCCGCTGCTACCGTCGTTCGGGTTCACCCAGGAACAGGTGGCGTGCGTGTGCGAGGTGCTCCAGCAGAGCGGCAACATCGAGCGCCTAGGCCGATTCCTGTGGTCGCTGCCCAGCTGCGACAAGCTGCACAAGCACGAGAGCGTGCTCAAGGCCAAGGCGATCGTCGCGTTCCACCGGGGCAACTTCAAGGAGCTGTACAGGTTGCTGGAGAGCAACCAGTTCTCCGCGCACAACCATCCCAAGCTGCAGGCCCTCTGGCTGAAGGCCCACTACGTGGAGGCCGAGAAGCTCCGGGGCCGTCCGCTGGGCGCTGTCGGCAAGTACCGGGTCCGCCGCAAGTTCCCGCTGCCCCGGACCATATGGGATGGCGAGGAGACCAGCTACTGTTTCAAGGAGAAGTCCCGGATGGTGTTGCGCGAATGGTACGCCAGCAACCCGTACCCGAGCCCCAGGGAGAAGCGGGAACTGGCCGAGTCCACCGGGCTCACCACCACCCAGGTGTCCAACTGGTTCAAAAACCGCCGTCAACGGGACCGGGCGGCCGAACAGAAAGACGGGTAAGTGGTGTCGTGTTTTTCGTTTTTCCGAATTTCAAAACGTCACGTCCATTACAGTGTGTGAAACCAGATAGAGGTATATGTAGTCGTAACTCAAAAAATGTACCGATGTTTTGCGGGCTACATGGCGATATGATTTGGTCGAGCTGACAGTCGATTCAGATGTAATATCAGATGGTACGTAGATGTGCCCATCCGACTAAAATCATCGCGGGTCTGTCGGGCGATGTCAGGTGGCCGGACAATCTGACCATCTGACCGCCACGTGTCGTAGGTCGTGTCGTGTGTAGACCACACCCGATTTGGTCAGAGCGACGGTTGGGCCGACCAAATCGTATAGCGTGTAGTTCGTATAAACGTTTCAAGTGTTTGAGTCGACGCAACAAAAATAAACCGACGACGCCGTTTTTACCGGCCAGATTTCGAGATTGACAATTTTTGAGTTACTATGTACACTAAAACGTGTGGCATTAAGATAACCAAAACTTGCTGTTTATTATGCCGTCGTATAGTTTTGCGCCGCTGTACTTGGCTATATATATATATATACTTGCCCCGAGTTACCATTTAAATAATATAGCTAATAATCTTATGGCTTATACGAATATTTATGTACTATATGTTATGTATATTGTGTGACACTGTAATGTGTCGAGTACGCCCGGAGGACGAGTGTTACTGGAAAATTGACTCGGCCCGGTAATGCTCCCTGAACATATAATAATATAATATAATGAACGCGACCGCTCTAAACATTATACCTACCTAAACTTTATAACTAG
>JAIPRL010006845.1:0-24354 GCA_025469235.1 Pemphigus obesinymphae
ATTGTTATATTTAGTAATGTATATTTATTTTTATTTTAAATTAATAATATATTTCTTAAAATTAATTATATTTGAATCAATAGTTATGGTTTATAAATTATTAAATTATTAATTTTACAGACAACACGTTGACTCAATGTAAGTTATTATGGATCAAATAATTGTAAAAAAAAGTTCGATCATACTTCAAAATACTCACTCAGCTACACTAAAATATACTTGCCATGTTATAAATTGAGATCAGTACATGTTTACAATAATTCTGTTTTATATAATTCATCGTCAGAATATATGCAATACATTGAAAGAATAATGTTAATACAATCACGACTATTTCTTATAAATTATAACGAATCAAATTACAGCTACTCAATATTATTGATGTAAAATGATACAATAACCTATAGTATGCGCGTATATTATTCCATTGTACGGGTTTATTTATTTCTTTATTTCGGAACGTTAATATAATATTATATAATAAATATATATTTTGACAAAATCAATTTGTTTTTTAATTTGCTATAATTCCGGATTGAATTTTTTTTGAACATTATTCCAATGACATATATTTTAGTTCAGCATCATCTAAGTAATTATCGTGTTAGATATTATATACAGTATTTCTACATATAGCAATTAAAATATATTTTATATTAAGACTTTCTGAAATGATTTATAAAATTATATAATATTTAATTGAAATTTTTTTTGAAATTTATACATGATGTTATTTTAAATTATTGGTTACAAATTATTTTCAACACTTTGTACATTACCCTACTAATCGTATTCATAATTTAACAAAGCCTAAGTCCTAGGAGATCAGGTTTTCCATTGTAAACCATAAAATATAATTCGTTAGTTTCAAAAAATAATTTTTATCGAAATTTCACTATCATGGTTTCGTTTAGAAAAATCTATAGACATTCATAGTTCTAAGTAACTATCCATAAGATAGTTACTAGTAACTATCTAAACAGTATCTAAAAATACCCTCTTAGAATTTTTTTACAAATGAATGAATTAAAATAATTATATAATTTAAATGTCAATGAATTCCTCACAACACCTAAATTCTATGAATTAATGTTGTAGAAAGTAATTCTATAATTATTTTGTATCTCAAGATAGATTCAAATAAGACTTTTAAAATTTTTAATCTTTTGTATAAAGTAGAACAAATAATTATAAGTCAAAGGAAATTTAATAAACCTATTAAAGAAATATGTGCTGAGAGAATTCAAAAACAGTCTTCAATTGGTTATCAAAAAAAGGTTATGAGTAACAACAAGTTTTAACCATAATTCATTATAGACTATTTTTTATAAAGTTATTAATTTTTCATACACACACACATATTTATATATATATATATATAATATATTCTTAACCTGGTGACATTCTACATTTAAATCTTGTTGTTGTTTATAATCAAATTCTATACTACACATTAATATTAGGTATATTCAAAAATATTATTATATTTTATAATATATATTAATTATTATATTAAATTACTAATGAATTTATTAAGTTTATTTAAGCATGTTTAATAACTATGGTTTATAAATTAATAAATCAATTCATTTTACAGATAATGAAATGCGCAAGCGTAAGTAATAATGGTTCAAATAATCGTAAAATAACCTTGATCATATTTCAAAATACACACATAGCTATACTAAAACATGTTTGACAGGTTTTAAATTAAGCCTAATACATTTTTACAATAATATTTAATTGTATATGATTCATTTTTAGAATTGATCTAATACATTGAAATAATAATGTTCAATAAAACCACAGCTATTGCTTATATATTATAATTAATCAAATTATAGATATTCAATTTCTGATGTATAATGACACAATAATCTATATTATATGCCTATATTATACCATTGTACGTGTTTATTTATATTTAATACGGAACGCTAAATAGATATTTGTCAAAATCAATTTATCCATATTTTGCTATAACTCCGAAATGAATGTATTGGGGAACATTGTTCTAATGAAATATACTTTAGTTTAGATTCGTCTAATTAATTATTGTGGTAGTTATTATATTCAGTACACCTACAAATGACAAGATAAAATTCATTTTGTATTAACTCTTATTGAAATAATGTTTTATAAAATTATATAATATTTAATTAAAAATGTTTTGAAATATATACATGTTGTTTTTTATAATATTGTTTACAAATTATTAACAACACTTTGTACGTTTCTATATTAATCATATTCTTAGGTATAAGCGTGCTCACAGATAGTGTAAGGAGGGCAGCTGTCCCTTCTACGGACTGAAATTTTTTTTCTAAATTTAGTATAAAAATAATAATATACACTGTCGATTTTTTTCTAAGGAGTTGATTGATGGTAAATTAATAAACACATATGGGCAAGGCGTGTTAATGTGTGATTAATAAATGACAGCTATTATTATTTATATATACCTATTTAGAGTGTTTGATATCCCAATTACCGGAATATGTGTTACTGCCTCTTATCTAAAAAACGGATGAGTACTTGCGTACGATTTAAATTTATTAGAATAGATATTTATATTGTTATACTATTAGTATTATTTTTATTCAGTAGCGTAGCTAATGGATGGATAGCAGGAGCAACTGATCTTGGGCACCGACACCCATTGGCGACAAACTTTTGTTACATCTTATCTATTATCTTTTATAATAAATACTATATACATTTTTTAATTTTGCTTATTTATGGTTTATAAAGTTCATTTCTTGATTTCGCTCAAAATTAAATATGTATGAATACATACTACAAATTAATTAAGGTAGCATTGGCTGATTATATTTTGTTTGACTCATAATTTATTGAATAGCAGTGTTTCTATTTTCTATAGTAAACGGACATTTTCTATCCCCTGTATAATTTTAGATACTTGAACCGTAAATTTCAAAATACATTTTATCAATTTAAAAATGTTATTATATTTACAATATTATACATTTAAATTTGTAAACGTTTCAAATATATCTGATGTTGAAATAAGTGTCGTTAGGTAGGTAAAATTACAATTATGATTAAAATGTTAAATGATCTGGGGCAAAAATGTTTTAGATTCATTTTCTATATATACAAAAATAAATCTGCTGTAGTTTGCATTGAATATTAGGTATACACATGTGTTATTGTATTATATGTGTTTTACTAATTATGTTCTATTTGTAGAAGTATTATTACATCATATAAACAATGTAATAATAATAAATTTATATATATATATATATATAGGTGGTTTTCTACTTAATTTGTATTGAAACTAATGTTACATAAAATAGAATTACCTTCATCACTAATATAAATTATTAATTTAAATATTTACTAATAATTAAAATAATATACAATTAATTATTACGTGAAATCTCAACAGTTATTTACAAATTCGAATGAAGTACAGAGTAAATTTGGTCTAATAATAAATGCTGCTAGGAAAACACTATATAGAAGTCAGAAGAATTGGGTTGATTTATGATTTAATATGGTTGGTTACAAATCAATAATCATGTCTTCTCTGCCAGCAGAGTCAATATAATATTCATATATTACCATGCCCTGGATCCTAGGAGATTAGTTTTTCCATTGTAAAGCATATAATATGATTCACTAGTTTTAAAAAATAATTTTTATCAAAATGTCATCATTTTTAGTTTCTTTTAGAAAAATCTATATACATACGTAGTTATATTTTATACAACTATCCAAACAGTATCTAAATATACCCTCAGAGAATTTATATCTAAATAACTAAATTAGTAATTCTCTAATAATTTTGTATCTCAAGCTAAATTCAAATAAAACTTTTAAAAATTCCTATCCTTTGAATAAAGTAAAACAATTATTTATGAATGAAAATAAATATAATATATCTATTAAACAAAATATATGCTGAAAGAATTTAAAAAACAATTATGAATAACAAAAAAGGTTCAACCATAATACATTATAGACTATTTTTTATAAAGTTTTTAATTTTACACACACATATATATATTTAATATATTGTTAGCTTGGTGTAGATCAACATTTAAAAGTTGTTGTTACATAAATCATATTCTATTATACAAATTAATTTTACGTATATTCATAAATATTGTTATATTTTATAATATATATTAATAATTATATTAAATTACTAATGAATTTCTTAAGTTTATTTAAACATTTTCAATAATTATGGTTTATAAATTAATAAATCAATTGATTCTACAGAGAATAACTCTCTTACACGTAAGTAATATTAGTTCAAATAATCATAAAAAAACCATAATTATATTTCAAAATACACACACAGCCAGACTAAAATATGCTTAACAGGTTTTATATTTAAGCTCAGTACATCTTTAAAATAATATTTAGTTTTATATGATTCATCGTTAGAATTTATGCAATACATCGAAAGAATAATATTCAATAAAACCATGGCTATTGCTTACAAGTTAGGTATAATGAATCAAATTACACCTATTCAATTTCTGATGTAAAATGACACAATAACCTATATTATGCGTTTATATTATATCATTGTATGGGTTTATTTATTTCTTTATTACGGAATGCTTCATATGTATTTTGTCAAAATCAATTTATTTTATATTTCGCTATATCTCTTGATTGAATGTGGTTGGAAACATTGTTGCAATGAGATATATTTTAGTTCAGCGTCATCTAAGTAATTATTGGGGTGGTTATTATATTCAGTATACCTACATATGGCAAGTAAAAATATAATTTATAATAATCCTTTTGGAAATAACGACTTATAAAGTTATATAATATTTAAATGAAAATTTTTAAAAAAATTATACATGATATTTTGTTATAATGTTGGTTACAAATTATTAACAACGTTTTCTACATTTCCTTACTAATCATATTCATAATTTATATTTACATACATTTAATATACATGTCTTAGGCCCTAGGAGATAAGTTCTTCCAATCTAAAGCATCTAATATAATTCGCTAGTTTCAAAAAATAATTTTTTATTAAAATGTTATCATATTAATTTATTTTATGAAAATGTATATACAAACGTAGTTATATTTTTCCCTATCCAAAATTGTATCTAATTATACACTAAGAAAATCATTTAAAAATAAATGAATTAAAATAATAATATAATTTAGAATCAATGAATTTCTCACAACACTTTAATTCTATGAATTACTGTTGTACAAAGTAATTCTCTGATAATTTTGTATTTCAAGTTAGATTAAAACCAAACTTTTAAAATTTTCAACCTTTTGTATAAAGTAAAACAAAAAATTATAAATTAAATTAAATATAATAAGCCTATTAAACAAATTATATGCTGAGAGAATACAAAAAAAGGTTAAGAGTAACAACAAGTTTCAACCGTAATTTTAGATTTAAAACTTGTTGTTATTTATAATCATAATCTTTACTGCATATTAATTTTACGTATATTTAAAAATATTTTTATATTTTATCTTCTTCTTCTTCTTAAGGCATTTTAAAGACCATTAAGGTCCATTGCCGCATCAACAACATCCCTCCACTTCTCCCTATCCCTTGACACTTATTCTCCATTCTCTATCCCTATCATTCTGAGGTCTTCCTTAATTCTGTCTGCCCACCGTCGTCTGGGTCGTCCTCTGGGCCGTTTTGTGCTCGGTCTCTATCTCGTTGTGTTCCCCAGTATTCCTTCCGATCTCCAGACATGACCTGCCCATCTTAATCTACTACTCTTCATAATTCCTATAATATTGACTTCTCCAAATACCCTCTCAACTCTTCATTTGTCCTAACTTCAAGCTCACCTACATCATTCTTTTTTGGTCCATAAATTTTTCTGAGTATTTTCCTTTCAAAAACAAAACACCCAATTGTGGTTGCCCATGTCTCGCATGCGTATAGTACTATGGGTCTAATAAAAACTTTGTACAATGTTATCTTTGATCTTCTTGAGAGTAATTTTGATTTGAATAGTGTTGATAGTCCAAAGTAGCATCTGTTTGCTGTTATCAATCTTTCTTTTATTTCTTCGTGACTATTCGCATTTTCATTCACCCACGCTCCAAGGTATTTGGAAGTGTTCTACTCTTTCAAATGAATAACCTTCCATTTCTAATTTTCTTGCCGTGTGATGTTTCCTGGATTATATTAAGTATTTTGTTTTCTCTTCATTTACGCTAAGACCGATTTCTGCACCTATCCTTATTAGTTCCTTTATATTTTATAATATATATTAATTATTATATTAAATTACTTACGCATTTTTTAATTTAATTTAAACATATTCAATAATTATGGTTTATAAATTTAAATCGATTAATGTTACAGAGGATGATATGTATCAACGTAAGTAATAATGGCTCAAATAATCGTAAAAAATCTTAATCATATTTCAAAACACACATACAGCTAGACCCAAATACGCTTGAAAGAATTTGATTTAAGCTCAGTCTCAGTGCATTTTTACAATAATACTCAATGTTATATGATTCATTGTCAGGATTTATGCATTGAAAGAATATTGTTCATTAAAACCATGGGTATTGCTTATAAATTTTAACGAATAAAATTAAAGCTATTAATTAGTGATAAAAAGTGACACAATAACCTATATCATGCGTTTTCTTATATAATTGTACAGATTTATTTATTTTTTCATTACGGAACGCTAAATATGTATTTTGACAAAATCAATTTATTTTATATTTTGCTATATCTCCGGATGATTGAATATTTTTGGGAACATTGTTCCAATGAGATAAATTTTATTTCAGCGTAATCTAAGTAATTAATGTGGTAGTTATTATATTCTGTATACGTAAAAATGGCAATTATAAATATATATTATATTAAGACTTTTTGAAATAATGATTTATAAAGTTATATTATATTTAATTGATTTTTTTTTTTTAGATTTATACATGATGTTTTTGTGTAATATTGGTTACAAATTATTAGCAATGTTTTCTACACTTCCTTACCCATCATATTCAGGATTCAACATGCAATAGGTCTTAGAAGATCAGTTTGTCCATTGCAAAGCATCTAATATAATTTGCTAGTTGAAAAAATCATTTTCTTTTTTTTTTTAGAAAAATCTATATGCATGTATAGTTTTATTTTTTACAACTATCTAAACAGTATTTAAATATACTTCGGAGAATTTATATCTAAAAAACTGTACCAATATAATTACAAATTAAAGTCAATGAATTTTTCACAACGCTAAATTCTATGAAATACTGTTATAAAACGTAATTCTAAAAAAATAATGTATCTTAATCTAGTTAAAGATTAAACTTTAAAAAATTCTCAATATTTCGTAAAATGCAAAACAAATATTTATAAATAAAAGGAAATGTAATAAATCTATTTAGTAAAATACGTACTGAGACACTTCAAAAAAAGATTATGAGTAAAAACAAATTTCAACCGTAATTTAAAAGAGATGTTTTCTTAATATATTTCAATTTTATTTAGATATATATAGGATGTAAATGGACTATTTAACGGATGATATAACAATTTTCTATTGAATATTTTTAAGTTTATGTTTTTTTTTATTACTATTCCAGCCTGGTGCTATAACTTAAATATTTTTAAATTAAATTTTACAGATAGTTGTAATAAATCGAAAATAAGGAGAAGATAATAAAAGGAGGAGAGAGAGGAGAGCGGAAAATATCCACGACATGGGATATGTGAAATTACAATAGTAGTTGGGTATATATTGATATTGAAATTACACGTATAATACAGAGGAATAACACGAAAATAATACGACGTAAAATATAATGGATAAAGATATAGGACGCGTTCCTGTTGAAAAGTGAAAAGGTAATATTAAGATGTCCTTTGTGAACGATGTGTATGTTTTCTTTATGGGTTATTATACCCGAATTTGACAATGAACGACCTAACAGTAGGGAGAAGGCGGTCAAATATATAATGCGTTTCCGACCCTCGTAAAATACTAAATCCCTGCCTATTCTTTCGATCTAAATCACCTATAGTAGTAGTGTAAAATGTACAAACCTTGTGTAGCTGAAGATCATTCGATGAATATAGGTATTTTGTAGATTTGATATTCTATATTTTTAAACAATTTTTAAAGAATGTGATAAATGTGAATATACCAAAAGCAGTAAGAGAGTCAGATATATACTAGGGTATATCATGGAAGAATAAACTAATAATAATAACACAGAATATTCTGTTATAATAACATTAATATATGATGAGAATTTGATATGAATACAAAATTATAATTTTTAGTACGTAATATATAAATTGTGCATAATATTCTTTTAATAATTATTTTACTATTAAATTAATTTAGGAAATAAAATACAATTTGTGTTTTTTTGAATACCAATTAACTTAAATCCGCACAGGAATTTATAAAACTAAAACAGTCCGACTTCTAGGGGTCGTCAGAGGCTGTCTCGGAATTATAGGAGTCCAAAGATACATTTCACATCTATAAATTATATAAATATTTACAAGTTTACAGTTTACATATAGATAACACTTTGACTTTACTAAATATAGGTGGGGATTCATAGGGGGGTATAACACACTGTTTATCCTAGAACCCCACGTCCAGGGGACCTTCTTTATAACCTTACTTACAGAAGCGGGTTTCTCAAAGTGGTGTCCCGGGTAGGATTCGTTGGTGCGGGATATTTTAGGGGCTTACAAAATATATTTTATTACGGTTTATATTTACAAATGTACATATGTATATGTTAGACTATATACTATAACACTCACGTGTTGATCCGGTTATCAAATCTATCCACTCTTATCAGACATGTCACCCACGACTCATATAATAAAAGTGTGACTGGTATAGCAGATCCGTACCCACATGTCTAGGTCAGCGCGTGTCGATCGCGTCGAATGCTAGAGATTTATATCAATGCGAAAGTTTTCCTTGTCGTTCTTGTGTACGGTGTGGCCAGATCAGACCCGCAGCTATGACCACCCGAATGTCCCGGAGAGTAGGATTCATCGGTTTCCGAGAAAGTGTCCTCCCTATTAGAGTGGCCCGGGTTCACCGAGAAGAGACAGTGTTGTCCAATAATAGCCTGGTTCTGCCTTCCATTTAGTTTCCGGAGAAGTCTGATCCAACGGTCCTCAAAGTTTAAAATTACCTGAGTCACCAAAAGTCACCAAAGTTGATTTGTCGCAAAGATGGTCGGTGGTCACGTCCTGGTCAAATCGCCCGTTTCCCAATGTTCCGTGTCCCGGAATTGGCCAATACTGGTCTGGGCCGATGGTGACTGGTCCTCTGGATGGTTATTGGTTTGCTAGAGACTGGTTCACGTGATGGTGCCTGATCCACGAGTCGATGTCCGGTTTACTGGTTGGTGTCTCGTTCACTGGTAGGCAAAGGAAGGGTTGGTGGAAGGAAGTGACTTATATTACAAAAGTAGCGGTCACTGAGAGAGGAGGTCAGTATAACTTACAGAAGTAAGGACCGAGGGGAGGGAACTGACATAAATTACAGAAGAGAAATAGCAGTTAGGGGATATGTAAGGAGAGCAGAAGGCGAAAGTAGAGTGATAAGGCGCTATTATAAAGTTTTGTGGCAACATTCACACATCGCAGTGTAAAGAATTTCCGATTTCAATTTTCTATAAGTAAAAAGAAAAAGAAAAGTAAATCGGAAATGGGGTGACGACTGCTCCGAATTCGACCAGTATTTACGTCCTTTGTATCCAGCTTACTTATGTGGTTCGGCACTTTTCTCGTGTTTTCTATGGTGCCTTTTCGTTCTAAATTTTATTCTACTGCTCTGATCAGCCTTTTTTATTTATTTACTCTTTTAGTTTCCTATGATAGAGATCCGGAGTCACATTATTTCTGTTGTAAAAGTCTGTTTTTGGCCGTGGTCGTCGGTCCACACATTCTCTGTTGTTATTTATTTGGTCTCGGCGTATAGTTTTCGTAAATGATGGTAGTAGGTATCACCCCTAGATTAAGGGTACTGTTCGATCGTCGCGGTGAAGTTAGAGGGCGGCACCTAAATTATGGAGCCGACACTGGTTTTCGACTTGTTTCTGTTAATAGCATAGGGCTGGGTCTACCTGTTGGTAAACCACATTTTTATTTTGTAGCTCGAGATTCTCAATCTCGGTACTATTAATTGTATGTTGGTTTGGGCTGTTATAAAATTCATCAAAATTTTATTTTATTTATTCAAATTTATCCACAAAAACTACATTATGCAAATTATTAAAAATTATATGATAATATCCATGGATAAATAAATTCATACATTGCTTATCCATGATATACCCTAGTAATTTTTTTCTCTCTAACAACAAGTTTGTTTGTCGATCGATCGGCTCAAGTGAGAATAGCACAGTCTATATAGGTATTTATATATCTATGTACTTCTCCATCAATAATAATTTTGGGATGCATTTATATCAATAAATATTTTTTTCCGTGAAATACGGTATGGTTCATGATAACAATATTATCATTATAACTGTGAATGTCATATTATCATAATAATGTTATGTATTAGACATAAAAACTTATTATTTTATAAATAACATTCCAAAATTATATAAAAATGGCAATTTTCAGAGATTTTAAAATGATTTAATTCATATTGACGATGAAATATTAAATTGTCAATTTATTTCACGTTACTTATATTTTATACTACAGTGGTAAAAGTGCACTATTTTGAGTAGGTATCTTTTAATAATAAATATAAAATCTACTAGTTAATGAATTACAATCTATTAGGTTACATAAAAATTAAAATTATGGGGCAATTGTATTATTTTTAACCATATTAACAAATTATTTAAATTGCTATTTTTCCTTTTATTTTGATCCACAAAATTTCAACAATAATCGCTTAAAAAACACAAGGAATATTTGTGTAAATTCTAAAGTCAATTGGTAAATAAACAATATGTAAATCAAAACTAGCAGAACAAAAAAGGGAGAAAAACAATAATTAAAATAATTTGGATAGAAGTGGTTTTAAACATACTTCAGAATGTACCTATCTTATAAATTTAATACCATAAATTGAAAAATACTAGGTGGTTAATAATTATAAAATTAATAGATAATGTATAGTAAATCTTTATCAGGATATTTTTTGTTATGCTAAACAAATTTCAAATTATAATACCTTTAATATTAGAATATGTTAATTCAGTATTAAATATTGATTTTTTATTAAATTACCAAATGCCATCAATTTAATAATAAATTGTAATATATAAAGATTACTAATAGTTGCCTATACCAATGTACCTAATGATTTTAAGTAATCCGAGTCACATAATATATATATATATATATATTTTTTTTTTTACCTTATACTGGTATTATTTAAATTTGTATAACATTATAATAAACTATCCAGGTACTTAAAACATATTAAAAACAAAAAAAATAATATTTAAGTACTTTTTTTAAACAATAATATAATAATTTATCCTTTAATCCGTCCAATGTTGATTGATTGCATAGCTACAATTTTGTATGTTGTATTGAAAACTGTAGTATACTTTTTTATTTTGTGATCAGAGTTCATATCTACAATATACAACTGAATAAAATTCTTCTTGATTTGAATATTTAATATTTATTATTAAAAATATATACAAAGAGCATATTTAGCTATACTTACACTATATATCAAGACATTTTACTGCATTTTCTTATGTTAATCTTGAACCAATAGTTTACAATGTACGTTGGGTTTTCTTCATTGAATTAAGTTTGAGGCAATGTGAATCTGGATGACCACTTTGTTTGATATTTCCTAATAGTTAATTTGAAATAGAAGCTTAGTTCCACTAATAAACTTTTATGGTGATACACATAATCAAATAATGTATCATAATATGTTAAATTCAAATAAAATATTTATATATATATTATTATAACTATAAAATAGTTTAATCATATAAATTATTTAGTTACCATGATGTTTGTGTTTGTAAATAAATTATAGATTATCGGTTTTATACTATTAATAAATACCAATTCCAATTTCTTAATCACAAAATTATTAAAATATTAAAATATTAGTAACTAGTAATTACAAAAAACGATCATTAATTCCGTAAAAATAAAAGTGCATTTTTACATGGAAAAATATCGTATTTGTCAAGAGTTTTTACTTTATTTTGATAAACATCATCTAATATCATCATTATCATATTACTATATTTGGCGGTCCGAATATTGGTTGTTGGTTATGAGTAATATAAATTATTTCATGGAAAGAAATAAAATGATATCGACTATATTGTGTATAATAAAATATCAGAAAAATAATCCAATTTTTACAAACTTTAAAAATTGGCTAAAAATAATTGACTCAACGTTAGTGAAAACTTATGACATTTTAAAAATCATATCAACAAAATGATTATCTTGATTTTTTTTAAATTTTAAATCAGAATTAAATTTTTTTTATTTCAAATTTGTGAACATCAAAATTGAATTGTAAAATATTTAAGTTATAGCACAAGGAATTTATGATAATTAAAAAAAAAAAAATTTTAAAAAATTTAATAGAAAAAGAGTTATTACATCTGTTAAATTTTTAATGGATGTAATTTTTTAATTAACCTAATAGTTAATACTATTTGTTACATATAATATATATATGATTTTAATTATATTTATAAATATTGTTATAATTTATCAAATATATTATATTTTATTATAAATTAACGTTAAATTTCTTTAGGTTAATTATACCTATACAATAAAAATGGTATATAAATGAATAAATGAATTGATTTTACAGATATGAACTTGGTTAATGGTAAGTAATAATCGTTCAAATAATTGTAAAAAATGTTTGATCATATTTCAAAATACACACTTAAATAGACTAAAAAATACGCTTGATATATTTTAAATTCAGCACAGTATATTTTGACAATACTACTCGGTTTTATATGATTCATCTTCAGAATATATGCAATACATTGATAGAATAATTTTCAATAAAAACATGAATATTGCTTATAATAATTTATAACGATTTAAATTACATCTATTCAATTTCTGATGTAAAATAAAACAATAACCTATATTATGTGCCTATATTATATCATTGTTCGAGTTTATCTATTTATTTATTAGGGAGAGTTAAATATGTATTTAGTTATGATCAATTTTTTTTTTATTTCGCTATAACTCTGGATTGAATGTTGTTGGATATTGTTCCAATGAGATATATTTTAGTATGGCGTCATCTAAGTAATGTTACTGTGGTAATTATTATATTCAGTCTACCTACATATGGCAAGTAAAAATATATTTCAGAATATGACTTTTTGAAATAATGTTTTATTATGTTATATAATATTTAATTGAAAATTTGTATGCAAATTATACATGTTATACATGTTGTATTTTTAGAATATCGTTACAAATTATTAACAACGCTTTTTACATTTTCTTTCTAATCATATACATAAATTAATATGCCCGAATTCCTAAGGAATTAGTTTTTCCATTGAAAAGAATCTAATATAATTCAGTTGTTCCTAAATAATTTTTATCAAAATTTCATGATCTTAATTTCTTTTAGAAAAATCTATACATACCTAATTATATATTTTACGAATATCCAAGCTGTATCTAAATATATCCTTGAAGAATTTATATCTAAAAAAATTAATCAAAATAATAATATAAATCAATGAATTTCTCAGAATGATTAAATTCTACGAATTATTGTTGTAAAACTTTAGTCTATAAAAATAATGTATCTTAAACTTAATTAAAATACAAATCATCAAATTATCAATCTTTTGTATAAAATAAAACAAATAATTACGAATAAAAGGAAATATAATAAATCTATTAACCAAAATACGTGCTTAGAGTATTCAAATGAAGATTATGAGTAAGAACAAGGTTCAACCGTAATTCGTCATACGTTTTTTTTTAAATCTTTTAATTTTACTTATATATATATATATAAATATATATACCTACTTTATATTGTTAACCTGGTGAAGTTCTATAATTAAAACTATTTGTTAGTTATAATATTATTATATAATATATATAATGTTACTTATATTTATAAATATTGTTATAATTTATAAAACGTATTAAACTTGATTTTAAATTAACATTTAATTTCTTAAGTTTAATTATACTTATTAAATAAAAATGGATTATAAATTAATTCATTTATTAAATTGATTTTACAGAGATTAACTCGGTTAAAAGTAAGTAATAATCGTTCAAAAAATTGTAAAAAAGTTTGATCATATTTCAAAATACCTAAACTCAAATAGACTAAAATACGCTTGACATATTTGAAATTGAGCTGAGTACATTTTTTCAATAATACTCAATTTTATATGATTCGACGTCAGAATTTATTCAATACATAAAAAATAATGTTCAATAAAACAATGGCTGTTGCTTATAATTTATAACGAATCAAATTACAGCTATTCAATTTCTCATGTAAAATTACAAATTAATATATATTATGTGCTTAAATTATATCATTCTACGGGTTTATTTATTTATTTAATACGGAACGCTAAAAGATATTTTGTCAAAATCATTTTATCTTTATTTCGCTATAACTCTGAATTGAATGTTGTGGAGAATATTGTTCCAATGAGATATATTTTAGTTCAGTGTCGTCTATGTAATTATTGTGGTAGTTATTATATTCAGTAAACCTACATATTAAGACTTCTTAAATAATGATTTATAAAATTATATAATATTTAATTAAAATTTTTTTGAAATTTATCCATGATTTTTATAATATTGTTTACAAATTATTAATAACGCTTTGTACATTTTCTTACTAATCATATTCATAATCATAATCGTGCACGTGGGTAGGATAGGGTGGGCAGCTTTCCCTCTTACGGGCTGAACTTTTTTTCCAAATTTAGTTTAATAACAATAATATAGACTGTCGATTTATTTCTAAGAAGTTGAATAATGGTAATTTAAACTCATATGGGCAAGTCGTGTTAATGTCTGATTAAAAAATGATAGCTATTATTATATATATATAAATATATCTAGTTAGTGTTTTTTACATCCCAATTCCCGGAATATATATTACTGCTTCTTATATATGATTATGATTTATAAAGTTATATTATAACTATAAATATATAAATACCTAGTAATATTATTAATTAGGTCTATGCAAATGGTATCGGAATCTGACCTTAGAGAATTTCTATCTAAAAATTGAATCAAAACAACAATATAAAATTAAATTAATGAATCCTCACAGGAGTACTCTGAATAGAGTAATGGGCTTAATGAACCCATGGTTTTTCCCCAGTTACCGTTTGGCCCTCAATTAATGGAGGTTTCTCTTAGGGCTAACTACTCTACAGCGTTAAAAAGATCCTGGTTATGAAGCAACCAAATAATAAACCTCGGACGAAAAATGTGTAGCTCAAGGATTTAATGACTGGAACTTAGAATGTGAGAACGTTATATAGAACTGGACATTTGACGACAGCGATATTAAAACTTGAATGATATTGACTGGATATTATTGTGGTTCATGAAATGAGTTGGCCGGGAAAATGAATTTTAAAATCTGGAAATGGGACAGTATTCTATAGGGGTGGGAAAGGAAACTAAAAGGTGTTGGTATGATTATTAATGACAAGATATTACCTAGAATCAAGAATATTAAATCAGTAAATGACAGAATTTACTATATTGAACTAGAATGCCATTGGTTTAATGTGGTATTAATCAATGGATATGTCTCAACTGAAGAAGAGGAGGTCAAGGATATATATTAGGAGAATTGGATAATGTATGCGATAGAGTACCAGCCGATAAAATGAAAATCCTAATAGGAGATTTTAATGCGAAAATAGGACAGGAAACATATTATACAGACATTATGTAGACCAACGATTGGGAAAGAGAGTCCACATAGAGTCTCAAACAATAATGGTATAAGATTACTTAATTTTTGCTACGATTAGAAGCATGGTAGTAAGAAGCACCACTTTCCCGCATAAGAGTATACACAGACAAACTTGAGTAACCCCATCAGGATAGACCATATTTTAGACGATAGATGGTTCAAAAGGTGTATCATAGATGTGTAGAGCATGAGAGGTACCAGTGCAATGCCAGACCATTTTATTGCAAGAGCAAAAGTTAAACTACGATTGTCCGTGGAATGGTAAAGAAATAATATATCTACCATAAGGTTTAAAATAGAAGGTTTGAAAAAATCATGAGATCGAATGACAGTACAAGAATAAATTAAAAGAAACCTTCCAACTAATGAGGAGAAAAAGTAACGTAGATGATCTGTAGAACGAGTCTGCAAAATTCAATCTAAATTGTGGTTACAGAAATCCTGAGATTTGAAGAAAGAAGACCAAGGAATATATGGTTTGATGAACAATGTAAGATAGCATATACTGAAAGAGATAAAGGACGCGCAAAAGTGTTAAATGACCCAAGTGAGGAGAACAAAATATTTCTTGCAACTAAACGACGAGAAAGAAACCAAATGTTTTGAAAAAAGAAAAGGGCATGGGAGAACTCTAAGTAATAGAAAATAGCTACAAAAACAATGTAAAACTATTTTTTGAAAAGGCTAATGAGGTTAAGATTGGGTTTAAGATGAAACCGACAATTATTAACGATGGAAAGGAAATTTTTATAACGGATAAGGATAAGGTTACAAAAGAGTTCAAGGATATGTTTGAAAAAATGCTGAACCGGCTGTATGAGATGGACGTGGAAGACAATATTAGCACAGTTGAACAAAGGCTGGAGGAGCCCACGATAGAAGAAATGGAACGAACAGATGATTTGTTAAAAGATGGAGAAGCGCCAGGGGAAGATGCAATTATTGCAGAATTTCTGGAAAAGGAGGGAAATAACTAAAGACACAGCTAATACGACTAATTGACAATATATGGAAACAAGTAGAATTACCAACAAAATGCCGCGTATCAGTCCGTTCCACAAAAAAGGAGACACTATGGCTTGTCAGAATTATAGAGGATAGTCCTTACTAAACACTTCTGAAAAAACAGTATCAAATATAATATTGAACCAAATCAAACCATATACAAGGGAGAATATCAATGAGGATTCATGCCAGGGAGATCAACAGTTGATCAAATATATACAATAAAGCAAATAGTGAAATAAAGTCACGAATTCGATTTGGATGTATTTCTTATTATTTGTTGATTTCATGTAGGTGTATGACTAAATAGATCGATGTAGACTATGGAATACAATGATTGTTAGTATTCGAAAGGAAAATCTTACGTAGAATATTTGTGGCCCAAATGAAACGAGGAAGAGAATACGCATGAACGAAGAACAATTGCAGAGATGGTAGCATTATTCAATGAACTAAACATAGTGGCAACCGTTAAAGGCATACGAATAAGCTGTGCAGGTCATTTATCGAGAGTGGAGGGCCAAACAATACATGAAATCAAGAGATAAAAGCCAGACAAGAAACGACAGAGAGGACAACCAAGAAAGAGGTGGTCTGACCGAATTAGAGAAGACCTCGAGTTTATGGGAATAAGAGATGGAAAATAAATGGCCAAAGACAGGGTGATTTGGAGAGGAGTAGTGGAAACGGCGATGAACCTACAAGGTCTGAATAGGTATAAAAAAAAAAATAAATAATAAATTTATGACGACGCTTAAATTCTATAAATTACAATTGAAAAATCAATTTTGTTAAAATAATGTATCTCAATACTAGATTAAAATTAAATATTTCAAAATCGTCAATCTTTTGTATAAAGTAAAACCAATAACTATGAATAAAAATAATTATAAATTTCAAAAATAGCATGTGTCGTTAGTATTCAAAAACTATTTAAATAACATATTTCGAACGTAAACCATCAGCAGATATTTTCTATAATATAAAATATTGTAGAAATTATATCTACACTAGCTGATACATAAAACGTTGTTTTGCCATTAAAATTATTTCTAATGAATATTTTGGTTGTCGAATAAAAAATAACTAAATTATTGTAAGTGTGTGGTGATGTGGTATACTGGTATATGACTGAAAGAGGAGTGGAGCACTGTGAACGAAGACGGCCTATAAAAATAACAAAACACCAAATATTAATTTTATTGAATACAATGTACTCTTATTATCTTAACTAATAAATTTCAAATTACATCTCTATTACAAATTATAAAAAATTTAAAAAAAAAACATTATAAGTCTCTTAGTGCAATGTGGTGTACGATATTTTTAGTGAGTCCATCTTTAGCCAACACAAACAAACTGAATGGTTCACCCATCCGAGAACATGCCAAGTATAGTTGTGGGTGTGAAAAACATGGTGTGTCTAATCCAAGCCTAAGACATTGTTTGGTCTTGAGACTTATTGATTATCATTGCGAATGCCAATCTAATTGGAAATTGAAACCGTTTGAATTCAATTGGGACCTTTGTGGTAATATTCGGGATTCGTGGTAGTAATACATCTTCTCCTCGGAACTTGTCATTCAAAATGCTGGTTTCGATAACGTTTTTTATTAATTGTTGAATCACTAATCGCGTGCCATTGCACAGCCTTGGTGGGTTCAAATTACGAATCAAAACAATAGGAGATCCAACCTTTAGGTGTAAATGTGTGGTGGCATGCCTGGCAAATCCAAGAGTTCAAAAACTCTGCTGGATAATTTACATTTTCAATGGTATCGCAAACTGTATTGATAGATTTGTATGACACCAAGTCCCCTGGCAACAACTGTTGTATTTTGAAATTAAAATCATTGATGTCCACATTTTTTGCTACCAAAATTGCTCTTAATGCCAGCCACTCAAGATTAACGTATTGTGTGTGTATATCGGAAAATATCTTGGCAATGAGATCACTTTGCGAATTAATGATTGTGCAGAATTCGGTCGGAAATTTTATGCATCCAGTATTTTCATGTAAAGCTACTTTTCTATGGCCGATATCTAACAGTTGTTTTGAGAATGTTTGAACGGATGGATCTTAAAACATTTGACTTTCAGCTGTACTTTTTCAACATTACGCCACAGTCGCGATGATTTCAAGCAAGCATTTATCTCATCAGAACGTAAATGACGGAAAGTGTTTATCTGAAATCACCTGAAAGGAGTAACAGAGTGCTGTAAAATAGATTATCATTGATTTTTATGTCTTTCAATGTTCTGTTCAACGCCTCAAGTGAATGTTTGTGTGCCATGATGCATTTATCCAAGATAAAAATTTTGCACTGTTTCAGCACTGTAGCCTTGGACGATTGTTTTTTTTATGTTGCACACTGCGTCTGGATTATTTTTAATATTTAATGGCATTAAATATTTAAATGCTGAATGAGCTGTTCTGCCTCCATCCAATAAAGTTGCTGCAATGTCAGATGATGCAACGGCCAATACGATGCCATTATTTGATCGTATTTCGGCGAGAATTAGCGAACGCACCTGGTGCGTCCAAAAAAAATAATCCATCTTTTTCTGCCGAAACTACGAGCATAATGCAGTCGTAAATAGTTCTTTGTTCCTCAGTCAATAGTGGGACATTGCGACTAACTGCCATTTCTACAGTATTACACTGCAGTTCAAGATTCATTTCAGTGTTCATTAAATCAGATTCACTTCGATTTGGTGAATGCATACCGAAATTACTGACTGAGAAATTAGCAATGACAATGCCAAGATCCGCGATAGCTTTGCTTATTAGCGATGCTTTATTGTGCATAGCGTCACTGAATGTTATCGTTAGATCATTGCACCGTTTACGATGTCGATGCAATATATTATCAGCCATTGTATCTTTGTGATTATTCCACAAATTCTCCGCTCGTGCTGGGAAACATGTAGTCAACACTATAGCAAATAGTAGATGAATTCCTATAGCTTTACAGTTCAATGCTGCTTCAGTAAGCATACAGTCCCACGGGTTATCGTTTTCCGGCAAACCTAGTGCAAGGCATGTATTTTTATACGATGGATATTATTGTTCATTCACTATACGTATATCTTGAAATAATAATGGGCCAGTGATATTACCCAAAACCGTCGCAAATAAAAACACTCGGCCTGCCTTGGATTGACTGTAAATACTCGCCCAAAGTGTTTGATTTGAATAAACCGGGGCATGCATAGATCGGTGTGTCTTGCTTGCGAGGCACCCATTTTTTTTTTTTGAGTCCATGTGAAATAGCATGGTACATCTAAATAAAGTATTGTTCCTACAAAGGCACCAAAAGCATCCACACGATTACACAGTTCAAAAAATTCAGTGAGTGTAATTTTTGGTGGATTTATAGCACGATCAACCGCTGTTTCGTTCGTGAAAAATACGCACTGACCGTTTTGAAGATGGACGGCTAAATAAATAACTGTTGGATCCCGTTCATAAATTGGGAATACATCCAGCAACGTGTAGTACTGAATAATGTAATTTTTACTGAAACTCATTAAATACTTTAATTTTTGTTTGAACACACGTGCTGTAATGTCACGACGATGTATTGCATTTTGTCCTGGCAATAGCAAAAATGTAATCTCCAGCCATTTTGGATTACATGTGAATGTGATAAATAAACACGGTCGGCCGTATTCGCGCACGTAAGTCAGAACATCCTGGATGTATTCTTGCATGTGACGTGGACTGCCTATGTACGATGATGGTAGAATGATAGAGTTACCAATTTCGGCGGTGTCAGCGTTGCTCACAATAGCGTCGCGCAAGTGAATGTATTCTTCCGCACGCAACTTCTATAGAATATATCGTAAAAAAACGTAGTTGTTCGCTCTCTATCTTCACGTGCATGTCAACTGTAACGATACAGTTTCACTGAGTCGTTACTTTTTGTCTCTCTCGGTGTTTTTACTTAGGTAGGCATACGGTGACGCAAAGTACGAGATGCGTGTATATTTTCAAATATAACAGTCGAGTCAAAACAACTGGGAGCTGGACAATCGATCGACAACCAATCGACCGACAAGACAGTCAACCGACAACCATTCGACCGACACGGACAATCGACCGACAGGACAATTTACCGACAAGGACAATCGACCGACAGGATAATCGACCGACAGGACAATCGACCGACAAGGACAATCGACCGACAGGACAATCGGTCGACAAGGACAATCGACCGACAGGAAAATTAACTGACATAAAATTATAATTTTATTTCGTTAAATAAAACATATATTGTCTCTACCACACTGTGATGGAACAGTCTTAGATTCTTCCATTTTATTCTAATTGTTAAAAAAAAACATAAATTAAGGTAAAATTTAAAATTTAAAATTTTAAATTAAAAAAAAAGCGTAGCATCACGGCTGTGTATATTAACAGAAATCAAATCATTCCCATCCAAACCGTGTTATTGTCGTTATTGACCGAGATTTCCGGCCGCTCGGTTAATTTTCCTGTCGGTCGATTGTCCTTGTCGGTCGATTGTCCTGTCGGTCGATTGTCCTGTCGGTCGATTGTCCTGTCGGTCGATTGTCCTGTCGGTCGATTGGTTGTCGGTTGATGGTCCCAGACCCCAAAATAACTATAATAAACACACTAGTCGAGTAAAAATATATAAATATATCAGTAAAATTAAAACATTAAATAACAATTTATATTTTCATAAACTCGCTGAAACTACCCTAATAACTACCCTCCAAAATCAGGGTTACTCAGGTGAAAGTGTATTTATTTTTATAATAATATTTTGGGGTAATAATAATAAATCTTTGTCGTCGTTGTTAGATTGTGTTAGAATTAAAACGAATGTAGGTCATAGTTTCTAGGACCTGTTTAAAATAAATTAGAAAACTTTATTTATATCAGTCTAACGACAAAGTTTAAAAGGCTGTTTAGTGTAGTGGGAAATAGCCAGCCAACTTAAACGGATAAGATTAGGTATATGTATCGACGGTCCCTACGTCGAATAGGAGACGCGTTGCACGACTATAAATTGTTGGCAAAGCTCACGACACCGTAGAATGACGTAGTCATGATCACGTCTAATCATCAGACGATACGCATAATAAACCTTCGAGCTAACGTTTTTATTTGTTTCGGCTCCTGTAATAATATATTAAAAAATATTAATTCAAATTAAGTAATGATGTTGATAATGAATGATGTACCTGTTACGAGATCACGTTGTTTAATATTTATGCAATATCCGTCTTGTTCCTTCCAGAACATAAGTGGATATTGGAGAGCGTCGTATGAACGGTGTGTTTCAGTAATGAACTCAAGATTATTATTTTTTCTTCGAATCACTATTTTTCACGTAGCTGTATGGTCGCACACCATGATTCCAACAATGTCGTCAACAACAGGTGCATTGAATCTACGAATTTGCTTTCCAGCTGGTGTTTTATCAGGATTGATGACAATAGCGTGATTGTCACTTTGTAATTTGTACATGCCTGATTTGAATAATTTCAACAATTCATTGTGCTCATTCAATAAAGCGTCCAGTTCACCGGTGATGCATTTTCCAAAAGGTGAATTAAATTTATTGTAACTACAACATGCATCCACGCGATTGGCGAGTGCGCTATCGAAGACCTCACCACCCATAAAGTAAATTTGTATAAATGTATGTGGTTCGTTTGGCATTGGTAGCAATGAACCCACTTTGTGATAAACTTGGCCTTTGATTTTGAATGTTGAATTAAATTGTTGACCATTTGCAGCATTATTTTTTAACTATTTCTGTGGCTTCAAACGATGTAATTTGGAAACATCAATTGAATGTTCGAATTTATTTCAGAAAGAGGTTAGAATCGGGTTCCGTACCATTAAGTCAACCGTTCAATGGTTCAGGTGGTGTTTCAAATTCCGGTAGTTGCAATTTTTCTGACGCGCAACACATACCTGCTGGCGGATTTTTTAATTTAAGAGCACTACAATGCGGAAATTCCTTTTCCATAGCATTGATCTCTATTTTGGAATGAACGTAATATTTAATATCGGGTCCAAACTCGAATGCTAGACGAAGGAATGAATTTGATGTAAATGCTCGATACATTTGTTGGCGTTGTCGGTCATTTACTCTGTGTGTGTCAACTACGAATTGATGCGCTTCTAATCGTGTTTTTTGATTTTGTTCAGCTTTTGCCTCGCGCAATCGCACCACGTTGACACGCATATTTTCATTTCCCTGATAGATTTGTTCGTCTGTTCTGTGTGCTCTTCTATCTCGCATGGTTGTACTTTTAGTCATTCAATAGGCCAAATCAGACCCTAAGCGTCTTGCTGGCATTGTAAAAACCACACAAATTAGTCCAATTGACGTACTTCATGATGAAAAACAGTATACTGATAATTATTGTATTACACCGGCCTATTCAACAGTCGAGCCATTTCTATGGATACGTTAAATGCGACAAATACGCGGTCATTTAATATTATCGGTATACATAGTGTTGGTATTGGTATTGGTATTGGAGATTATTTTTATCGATAAACTTATCAGAACAATTATATCTAGACACCGATAAAAATGGACAAACAGGTCATGTTGCATGTAGGTGAAAACTTGCGGGCCGCCGCCTATATATAGGTATACAATTTAAACAAAATTTACAAATAATTAAAAATATTTGTGGTGACCTACCCTTTACACCTAGAGGTATGAAAAATAGTTTACACCACTCTCCGAGATCTACTGAATATACACAGAAAATTTCATGAAAACCGATCCAGCCGTTTGGAGGAGTTTGGCAACATACATTTTCTATATTGTGACACGAGATTATAATATATTAGATATATATATATACATGTTTATAGTATATATATTGTTATTTTTAATATTATGTAATAATTTTATTTTTTATAAGAGTATTGAAATTTTGAAATTAATTAATTTTTCAATTTTAAATACATTCAATAATTATGGTTTCTAAATTAATAAATCAATAGATGATTTACAAATTTTGCACGACAGAAGTAAGTAGTATTGGAACAATACATATACAAAAAATAAGTTCGATTATATTTAAGAATAAACATAATCAGGTAGACTAAAATAGATCTCGAAATGTCATGTTTAAATAGTATAATATAGCTTTTGCGACAGCCATCCACAGTGACCGGATTTTATGATATATATTTATAATTATTTGACGTTTAATGTTTCAGTCTGCGATATCGCGAGAATAACGCTCGAGGTATCTTGAGTTAGCCTGCTCGTAATTGGTAAAACTAGGTACAAAAGTAAAAATGAATGAAAATGAATATTAATAAACAAGTTCATACTTATGGCGTTGGGCTTCTATTAATGAATATTTGAAAAATTTAATTTACAATACTGAA
>JAIPRL010006846.1:0-25648 GCA_025469235.1 Pemphigus obesinymphae
ATCGTGAAAACAAAACTTTGCAGCACAATGGCTCATGAAAGACTTGAGTCACTAATGTTTTTCATTTTTATATATTCAGAATTTAGTACTTTGAATTTTGAAACAATTAATTACTTGATTATGAGAGGAAAATAATAAATAAAAAATATGTTGACCTTTTTTTTTGGAGGGGGGATGAGTGCATGACCTGCGAAAAAAGTCTGGACATGCCTATGCAGTATTCCGTATACTAATAATAATACTAGTAAGTTTTATTTAAGTCCTCAAGCTATTAATAACCAGTCTTAATTGGTTGCCTATTTCAGTCAAATCTAGTTTTAACTTTTTGAATCAGTGGCAGTCTTGTAAAAAATACTTTTAAAAAAGTATCAGAATACATTAAAGTTAAACAATATTAATTAGCTCCAAATATAAAGCAACATAATTATAATCAAAATATAATGACAATAATTTTCCCTTCTACAAGAGAGCCGTCCTTGTTATTTGCAGTTTTTACTCATTAAATAACTACCGTGTGAACAGGAAATGGATCTATAAAGACTATTTCTTATATAGAATTACTATATATTACTATATATATTAATTAATATTGAAATTAAAGTTTAAATTGAAAATATTTAACTCAAATAAATGTAAAAATATGGGATTCTCTAACTCCACAATGTGGTGAAAGTGCACGCGTTTTCCGTTCACTGTTTAAATGGACAGGTTTATATTTTAAAGAAGTCTTATATACTTGAAGACTATTACTTATATAAATATTTCCATTATAAAGAAGTTAGAGAATTCCATATTTTTACATTTATTTGAGTTAAATATTTTCAATTTAAACTTTAATTTCAATATCTTAATAGTAACTATATTTCAAGAAAAAAAATATCTAACTATTGTTAATTACAATTTAAAATATAAAATACGTTATTAAAGTACCTAAAATATTTATAATTGTATGAGTATCACAATGAGTGTAACAATGATTGCCTACTTCCAGAAACATTTTTATACAAAACATATAATAAAAAGCAATTTTAAGTAGTTTTTAGAGTTATAACATAAATTTTAAAATATGAATATTTAATAGACGACCTCATCGAAATTATATAAAATATAAAATTATAGAAATATATTTTTACTAGTAAATATCATTGATGTGCTTTCTTTGTTCAATCATTTTATTTTTCCATTCATTTTCAGGAGCCAGCAATTTTTATATAGTAATATTTTTATTTCCATATACGTCAACAACATGCAATAGTACTTAAATATTTGGTATGTTTTTAACAAACCGGATTCCAATGAACAGTACATAATAAATATATATATTGTTATATACCCTACTGATTTCATGCTTAAATATATTTTTTTAATTAATCATAATTTAAAATAATAATTGTAAGTAGTCAAAAAGTCTAGCACATATAGACGGATCTCATAAATTGAAGGACGAGGACTAAGAATATTAATCACCCATATATACATTCACAGCGATTAATAATTAATCATAGTGCCAACCCTAGCCGAGACGGGGGATAGTAGGCGAAATAGAAAACGAATGGACCTCATATTCATTTTTATTAGGATAAGAAAAATCTAAAATATAATAATGAATACATCTGTTGTAATTAAAAATAATTTATAATAGCAAATAAAGGGTGTACAACTGTTTAGGAAGACCTAAGGTAATACGAAATAGAATAGGCATTTAATACAACCGGCGGCGGCACTTACAAAATAATACAACCGATAACCAAATTCTGTTAAAAAAGCGATCACACTATCGGTCAATAAAAATTATTTTGTGATTAAGCCGAGAATCATGGAAACGAACCCTCGAGTAGAGAGATCACAGGGGTCATCTCTGTATAACTTGGTCCCCGAAAACCGACATTTCAAACGATCTTGGACAATCACTTGAGGCACATACTCCACGCCGGTGACTTTTCTATTTTTACGTATAACATCTCTTCAGGACTTAGTCAATTTTATTAGTGTTTTAATTTTTCAGATTTAACTGAATTCCCGAATTCTTTTAGGACTTAGAATATTTTTTATTACTTTAAGTTTTCGATCCACCGTGAGTCTGCGATCATTTAGTTTAATATTTGTATGTATGTATAATAAAGTTTAAAATAATTTGACGGAAACCTTGTTGTTTGATATTATTTATTTAAATAACCCTACTTCCATCTTCAATACTACATTTCTGGTTCAGTGTCCTCTGACGTTCATGGGCAAGCACGTATCACAATATATAATACGACTGATATTTTCTATACCACTTTTTTAATCAAGTCTATCCCGTCGAACTAGCAAAATCCACACCAACTGACCGTCTTTTTTAATATGTTATTAACAGAATTTTAAAATTTTTAGAGCATTTAAAAATTAAATTAATTTTGCATTTAGTTTCGGACATAGGTACGGACCTAAACAAAATAACAGAATAAGTTTAATTTAACTTATTTTATGCTAAGACCACAGACAACACCACAATGCTAACTTTACACAGATTCAATCATGATAGGTATGAAAATATTGTAAAAATGTAGAGGGGGAGGTTCAAAATTTTTAAATAAATACCTACCTACTAAACAAACGTATTTTTATTTCATGTAGATATCTATCAGATGGATGTTTTAGTAGAAAATGTTTATAATTTGAAAATATATTTTATTTGTTTTCAATTTTATAAATGTTATTAGATTTTTTCTGGTTATTTCTCTCTCAAGTGCTTTTTTTTTTTACTTTCGTAATATTTAATAGGTATTGTGAAATAAAGTGTAATTACATACATACAAATTACAATACCTATGTACAACTATTTATATAAAAAGTCTTCATTCCATTCAGGGAGTAGATGCTCATTGACATTGGCATACGGACGGAGGCAGCAGATGCGGCATATTATGCTGCCTCTGAACCATTTTTTAGGCTGCGGTGGTGTCTTCATTTATTGACCATTCGTCGTGACTTTTCAAAAACCCTCACATTTTGTATCGTTGTAGTTTTTATGCCGTGAAAGCGTTTATTATTCATTTTTGTGTTTCAAGTTGAATTAGGTGAGAATAGATCATATAACCCAATAAAACTTTTATCAGACAAGCACTAACCTATACAATTTTAATGTTGATATCTTAAATAAAGTAGGTAAGTGAGATTATCGGCCAGATTAGATGGAAACTCTGGAAAATGGGATGGATTAATCTCATGCTGCCCCTGAAACCGGAGTCATGTGTTGATCGTGTGCCAAGCTTTACGAAAGCCATGGAACACAGGAGCTCTGTAACCGTCGATGGCAAGTCAACGTTGGCCGATGGACTAGCCATCACCCAGAGTCGGGTATTAGATTGGAGAAAATGAGTAAATATCGAGTCCTTTATTTAGTGAATATTACAATATAATATTTTTTATATATAGTTGGTAGACCTATGTAGGTATCTATTTAATTATTTTAAGTTTATATTGCCTAAATCTCTAATTATCTATGTATTAAAATATAAATAACAATATTATAATATATTATATGTTACAACACATGTATTATCTATGGTTATATTATATGCTTAGTCTCTTTGCCGCATACAAATGGATTTCAGAATAATGCAACATTTTATATTTGAAAAGAATATTGTTGTTAATACCACGGTGTGTTATTGTTGTTTACCTATTTCTAAAATGTATACATGACATTTTTCCCGTAGAAGGAATCGAATAGAAGTTTTTGGGTACAGAGCTTACTGATATAAAAAAAAAATTAATTTTAAAAACGATCTTTAATAGGTAATTTTTCGATTTTTTTTTAATTGCTTTTGTCTAATCAATGAACTCCGTAGCCTTAATTATTTAACTGAACAATACGCAAACGATGTCTAAAAAAGGTCAAAATAAAAAATATAAATAGTGATATTACACAAACGATATACGGCCATAATATTATATACGAGATACCTATACCTACTATAATCAAATATATATAAGTAATATATTGTATGCTACGTGGTATTCTACCTAAAAGTCCGGCGATAAAAAGTCCAGTATAAAAAGTCCAATGGAATAAAAGTCCACGAATAAAAGTCCAGGAAAAATTTTAAATTGTAAATATTTATTTTATGTACTAAAATTATTTACGAATATTATCGTATTATCAAAAATCACAGATATAGGTACATAATATAGATACAAAGTGTAAATATAAGTTTAAAATATAAAATAAAATACTAAAAAATACCATTGGAATATTATTAAAATTGTTTATTATCAAAAATCACCAATAGGTACCTACATAGATACAAAATACAAATACGAATTTAAAATATACAAATGTGAAATAATTACTAAAAAAAAAAACAAAATAGATACCATTAGGATTATTAAAATTATTTATATTTGTTTGTTTTTTTTTTAAATACTAAAATAATATGAATTATACGAAATAAAATATTTATTCGTGGACTTTAATTCCATTGGATTTTTTATCGCCGGACTTTTGTTCGTACATTCATGCTATTCATGCTACAATATACTCAAAATATACGTTCCGATTAATCAGTATAGGTAATATTGTATTCGTTATTTCGATGATTATCTAATTTATTGTGTAGTTTTGTCCCTGTTTACATTCATATTGTCCTTGACTACTACCCCACCACCACCGCCGCCTGCTTCGACACATTATTTTAACCGTGACCTGTACACTGTAGGTAAGTTATTATACAACACCGAGACAGTATCGTTCACACTGTTACTGTCCTAAGACCTAAGGTATTTTAATATCAAAAATGATAATTATATAAATATCTTTCCTGGATTCTAACAGAAATCGCCGGACCTAATAGTGTGAGTATTATTACTGAACGCATACCTAATATGTCTTATAGAAATATAATAAAATATAGGTATTATAGATATAGGTACCTATATCGAATTAGTTGTAGTCTGTAGACAGAATATGTCGATAATAACTCTTATTATTTAGGTAGGTACCTATATTAGGTTTTATTTTTTTATGATTTCTATCTCAAAAATTGGCTGAGATTGAAGCGTACTAGGTGACTATGATATTTAAAAATTTACAATTATTATACCTATATGGTGTTGGGCACCAACCTAGAGCTGCACTTCCGTAGGGGTGCATTTTTATAAAAAATTATAGTGGTCCTTATTAATGTTATCCTATTTTAATATAACTAAATTGACTATCTTTTTTTTTTTACTTATTTAGTCAGTAATTTGTAAGTTTGTCAGACTATGTAACTACTGTAATAACTTTATTTATTTTAGGAGCTGCAAAATTTGGTTTTACCTAGAAATATATTTTTAATTTACCCGGCTCTGTATCTAGGTAATAATAATTATTAATATTTTATTTACGATTGAATAATTTTTTGATTTGGTAGAATAGCATTTGTAATATTCGTAAAATTGATACTAAATTATGTTGTAGTAAACTGAATATACGAGTATAAACCTAGTAAAACTAGAAAAAATATTAAGATTCACCGGAGAATGCTGTTTTCACTTTTCTAATAAGAAATATAGAAAAATTATGAATAAGAATTGTGTAGTGTTTATGTTAAATGTAAAATTAAAGCATCTATTACCAAAATTAAAGAGTAGAATATTTTTGAGGGTATTTGGAAGCTTTTTGTATAGTATATTTTAACAAATAAGTAACAACGTTTTTAATTTTGATTTAATAATTTATCAATTTCATATTAGTTGTAACCTTATTACGAAACAATATTTTACAAAAAGGCTGCTCTTTTTTAAGTTTGGTAAGATGAGTTTCAACTAAAATTTAATCTAAACATCACAATTTTTATTTTATGTAGCGTACCTTTTCCTATATTGCCAATTAGATATATAGCTGGAGAGAGATAATAATAATTTGTCAATAATTTACTTTGGTATACACTGCACACGTTATAGTTGGTTACGTGAAATTCGACATGAATATAATATCATCGTGTAGATCAATGATGGATGTATTGCGCTAAAATGAAATTCAATAAAATCAGGGTGGGAATGGGAAAATACCTATGTCAGTCAGGGCGGGGTAAAGTATGCGGTACAACGATGCCCACCGTGCCAGTCCTGAGTGTATCATATTATTATTATTATTATTATAGTTCGTATGCATGACTCATAACCACTACCTATCTACAGCTAAAACTGAAAAATGCACTTATAATTTTCCCAAAAACTATATTCAAATAATGAACGTGTATTTTTTTTTCTTACTGAAAACACCAAGTAAGACAACGTTGATGTATTATTATTTATTAAAAGGACGCTACCCACATGTTTGTTGATTCTGTCTTACATATACATAGCATAGCAAATCTACGTACAGCATTCCTACTACAGTTTATTTATAATTAATATTAGTGTAAATTTATCTATTATCAAATTTATAGAGGAGAACATAAACTATACCGTAGCGTGGGGTTATTTTAAGAATTTTATTTTTAAAACTAGTTATATGCATTTAAAAAATTGAGTTATTTAACTACTTATAACTTGTTTAAAAATAAAAACTCCACTCTACGGTATATTTTATATTCTCCTCTACAAATTTAATAATAGGTAAATTTACTCTAATATTAATTACAAATAAACTGTTGTGAGAATGCGGTACGTAGATTTGCCATGTTATGCGTATGTAAGACAGAAACAACAAACGTGCGATCTCTAAGAAGGCGTTATACCCGCATTTGTTGTCTCTGTCTATCTAATAGATAATATATAGCAAAATCACACTACGCAGAATTGACATTTTAGCGTTTAGGTTAAATTTAAATGGGCGTTTTATAAAATATCGCCTGACAAAAAAGTTCAAGATATTTAAAAATATGAAAAACTAAAAGTGCCATAACTTTTTTTTCAGACAATATTTTACAAAAAAGCCTATAAAGTTCACTCGAAATTATTCTTCTCGTTAATTTGATAATAATTTTTTAAGCTCTAAAGTTAATCAAAACGCCATAATTTCAATTCTGCGTTGTATAGTTTTGCTATATTGTGAATTAGATAGACGGAGACAGAAAATGCGGGTATAGCGTCCTCTTAACACAAAATAATTTAATAATCTATCGTCGACGTTGTAAATGTGTCTACTTTTTTAAACTCGACTGCAGCGGGCAAGCTTCATTTTGACCAAAACGAATCTTATTTATTTCAACCCGTACACAATTTTAATGGTGAAGACTATGTACAATGTACATATTATTAGCACTATTGCACTAATATTAAATACAAAAAAAAAAAACATTTTATCGAACTAAGACCAAAGTTGAAGGTCGAACCAACGTGTAATCAATCAATCATGTCAAACTAATGTAATACAAGATTAAAATATGATATTCAATAAAACTAAAGAATGTTACACCTTTGACCTTTCAGTATATCAGTTTATTTGAAAATAGTAAGCACGCTACAGGCATCTTTTATCTTTTTTAAATACTACATTAGTATACATTACTACGATAATATTATTTTAAACAATATTATTATTTATCAGGTACATATTTTTTTTTGCCATAGCTCGTTCATAAGGATCTCATCATTCTGGACTCATGATGAATCAAACTAACAAATCCAAATATCTTTGCTACTTGCTTTTTCAAACAACAAAAAAGTTGTTGCGAAATTAATTTTATCCGTCGATTTTGATAACTTATAGATATTATTAATGCATTATAGATATTATTATTGGGGTTTTTGGCCGACCTCAAATAGTTGGGAGAGAAGGCGAAGGAGAAGAAGAAGATAGATATTATTAATGCAAATTATATTATAGTCAAATATTTAATCGGGATCGGGTCTTTGTTTTCGGGGGAGGGGGAAGCCGGGTATATATATTTTTAATTCTGAGTGTTTAAGTATAAGTATTTGTATACTTATCAGTGCCGTATATTTAGAAAATTTCCTTCCTTGGGCTAACAATTGTTGACGCCTCCCAAAAAAAGTTGATGATCTTTTTTTTTTCATCAACTTTACACAAGTCACAAGTAGATATTTTTTAGATACTCGTTAATAGTAGAATAAAAATCTTCAACTTTTTTCTAATCTGTCTAAGTTTTTAATACAGTACAAAGTAGTTGAAATGCCCCTCTTTGAAAATGTATGCCCACTTTAAAATTAAACATTTGACACTTTATAAAAGTACATTTTTCTATATCCTATGTAGTTTTCTTAACCGTTTAGATAAACTACCAAAAACAATAGAAAAATAAAAAAAATTCTAAATCTAAAAATAGGTACCGCCGATCTTTGATCAGAATCAATTTTCGAACCCATAATTTATCTTTGCTTTCAAATTTAAAATAATAATAATTCACTATCATGTATGAGGATCGAAGTGACGACAGACTTCCACCATCTGTATCTTAATAGATATTTTATTTCTCATGTAAGTACTTACAGGTTCACGTAAAAACTTATAATTTAAAAATCTGGTGGGTATAATTTTAGACAGTAAAAATTTAGTACGTAAAAAGTGGGACAGTACGAATCTAGAGTTTAAAAATTTTTATTGCAAAAATATGTTCATTGTTATAAAATTCATGTTATTTGTTAATTTTTATATAATATGAACCATAAAAAGTAATATAAATTTAAAATAATTCAAATTTCAGAATTTTTTAATTTGTTTCATCCACATTTTTCAGTTGAGTCCAATTGAGTACTGTGCAGATTTTTAGTGTTCAACTTTGTACATTTCCATATTCACACTTACTTATTTATAAATGTATAAATAACATTTTAAAATGATAAGGTACTTACATATTTTGTTCTGTCAGCTATATTTAATTTAATATTAATATTAAATAAATAATAAGTCCATTATATTCATATAAATATACACTCCGTGGACATTTGATAACTGTCCGACGATTCCCTACTGGCTGTACTTTTTTATTAGCCCATATAGCTATTAAATTATATATTTACTTCATAATATCATATACTTACCTTTATAATAAGTAATATGTATTTATGTATTAATTAATATAAAAATAGGTCAGAAAGGGGGGAAGCACTATGCTCCTCGGATAGGATACTAGAAGTGGATGATTTAATTTGAAAGCAATGATAAATAATTTATTCTTACAATTTTTTAATAATTCAACTGATTATTATTGAAAGTATAAAAAATTATATTTTCGTATTTTTTAAAATCACTAACTCTTTTCATAATTAATATATTTTTAAAATAACCAATGGGGGTTATCTCTTAAATATTGTCCTCTAAATATTTTATAATTATAGGCGATTACTAACTCTAAAATAGTTTTACAAAGAAATATATACTTAAACGACTAAACAACTGAACAAAATAAGTTTCTCGTATAGAAAAGCATAGGTACAAAAGACTAATCGACAACATTTTTTTTTAAACATATGTGTAATTATAATCAATTAATGGTTTCCAATGGTCTCCGAAATCTGATAGTGAATTCGTCATTTTGCCCTTCCCCCTTTATGCACTGTCATATCAAGATAATTCTGAACACCTAATTGTAGTATTTGAAGACACATCTAGAGCTAGCTCTTATAATTATGAGTCATGAAAATAACCAATTATTACGAACGTCTAAATTACAAACATAAATAGTGAATAAAAAAGGGAGTTAGTTACCTGTTAGCTAACCAGGCTTAATCCATGAACAAGTTTGACCTGTTTGAGAGGGGTTAAAGTGTGAAATATAATGTTATCAAATATAAATAAATATTATAATTCTAAAATGAAGAGCTGCATAACCCACATGATATATGATGCCCATTGAGCATTTCTCAATTCCTCAAATTCATCAAAATTTTACAATATTATTTGGTCATAGTCATTTCCATGTGTTTATATATCTATAATTTATAGTGAGTATACCAAGCTTTACACGGGTTAGATTAAATTGTTTCCCCTATTTTTAGTTGATAGTTTGGGCTGGACATTGAATAAATATTGAAACCTACTTTCTTCCTTTATTTGAATTACTCTACTTCGTCTGTGAACAGTTTTACTGTTTATTAATAATTATATTTACATTATAAATGAATTACCTGGCTTTACCCGTGAAACCTATATTCTCATTTTCTTTCTTAAAAATAGAATTTTGAAAAATCATTTCTTAATGGGCTTCCGTGGCATTTGATGAAAATATAAGTTTTTTATGACCAGTTAAATGTAAATTTAAATTAACTTCTCCCTTTCCCCCTAAAGGTTAAATTTAAGTGTTTTACTTTAATTTTTCCAGATGTTCTAGATTTATACATACATAAATACATACATACATTAATACATACGTACATACATACATATATACATACATACATACATACACAAATACATACATAAATGCATGCATACATACATACATACATACATACATACATACATACATACATACATACATACATATACATACATACACATCCTTTTTTATGTATATAGATAGATTGAAAATTGATAATAAAACGATTTTTATTTTTATTTAAATTTCTATTAAATAGCTATTTTATTATAATATTTTATTATATTATTATTTTTTATTATAATTATTAAATAGCTTTTATAGAATCCCTTAAAAATCAGCGAGGAATCGTCCTCTTAAAATAGGGTTACTAACTATTTTCCTAAACTCAATCCTTATATATGGAGTTATATAACCTTGATATATTTATTATATTCATATGCGCCTATAATAGTATCTACATTATTATCAAATATTTAAAAAAAAATATTTAAAAGTAAATAAAGATGGACAATCATGAGATAGACTTTGATCCTTCCAAACTTAAACAGGAGAGAATGTGAAAGGGGACCTATTAGCCGCTATTGGTTCATTCCATCGATTCTTACATTCCTGTGTTTTTTTATGCAAGTCTATTTCATACATTCATTTTATATTGTCAAAATTGCCATTTTTATTTTAAAACATTCTAAGTAATTTAAATTATACATCATGAAACTATCCTTAAGAATTCTGAAATTTAAAATATAATCATTAAAGATTCAATTGTTTAATATTCAATGATAATTTTGATCAGCACAAAGGAAAGGAAAATATATTAGGTATGCATTGTCGTATGCGTCGGTTTACTGAGACGGACGCTTATGGTAACACAAAATATGCAATATGTACTTTTAAACAAAACATGTAGTTTCTTCATTATGACGATAATTTCTTTATAAAAATACACCACTTTTATATTTTCTCTATGACTTAATCAACTTAATCACGTCTGGTTAAGGATCAGGTCATGCAGCCACGAAAAAAGTACTTTGAGAGCCATGTTGTCTTAACTAGGTCCTTAGGAACTTAAAGTACCTACAGTCGTTTAGGATTACTTCTAGTTAACCAGTCCCCTGAAATTATAATGTTTTAACAAGGGTGAAAGATACATTTTCGTTTTTAAACGATCAACTCTACTAAGGAAAGAAAAATATTTCTCGTCCTCAAAGGCGTTCTCGAATACTTCTCGAGCAGCGAAATAGTGACCAGACCACAATAATATTTTGGTTTTTATTAATCGTAATAATTATAAAAGTACAATCATAAATAATTTAGAATTTTATTGTAGTGGGATAACATTTTAGGTTTGTTAATATTATTACAATAAAATGATACGTGTCAGCATATGTGCATGTACACATTCATAGTATACATACGAAAGAATCGAACATGCATATAATACATTTCAAGACTGACTGGGCTCGGTGTACTAATGTCTTAATATTACAAAAATAATGATGTTATTGTACCTACTTCTAAGACGTATCTTTCTAGTTTTAACTTATAATAATGATGGTGGGTGAGTTTGTAAAGTTTCTTTCTAAGTTTATAACATCAGAACCAGTGTCTGGAAAATAAAATTGAATTCATTCATATTCACTTTCAAATGTATTTGTAAAAAGAACACGTTCTTTAAAAAAAGGAACGCGTTCATCTGGTCATTTATTTTAATTAATTAATTATTAACAAAATATCAATTTTTCTTATATAGATATATACTAAAAAATTACCAATTCATAGAAACTATCGTTTTCACTTTATAGCAGATCCAAAGAAATTGGATATAAGTACCTATTATATTTAAATCTAATAAGGTTTATGGCCAAATGAATGTGTATTCACAAACGTCGTTCGTCGTTCCAAACACTGATCAGAACCAACAATTGCACAATCAACCAGAAAGCAAGATGTGTAATTTTGAATATAGTCACTATTAATAATAAAAAAAAAAAATTGCAACTACTAAAATATATAATATTATTTATAATTACAATGACTGTATTTATTATGTACTAAACTGGATTTATGCCGTTATTGTTTTTCCTACTAGATTCACAATGATTGAAGCTCGTGGTCGTTCTATGGACAAACTAACAACAACAACGATAGTATTGGAACAGTCTGGCAGAAGGAGATACATTGTGCCATTCAGGAGGAGTTGTTCTGCGGTAACTGAAAGGGAGATGATACTGGCCATCAAATGTCAACCTGCTAGAGTGTACACAATACCAAGATTGATGCAACTTTTGCAGTTATTGGAAAAAGACCAAGAAAAATACACCGGGGGAATAAAAAAGAAATCGAAGAATGCACACAGTTACGATGTATTCCTGGGTGGTTCTTGTAATCCGACCACATGGCGCAAGAACTTGGCTGTACCATACTTACAAGAAGCCGATGTATCATTTTACAATCCACAAACAGACTACTGGAGTCAAGATTTAATTGAAATTGAACATTCAGCTAAGGAGAATGCAACTATTCTGTTCTATGTGATTGATATTCAAACTAGAAATGTGGCCAGTTATATAGAAATTGCCAATTTTGCTGGTTACCATAAAAATTTGGTATTGGCTATTTATTCACAAGATATAGTAGCTGGATCAATAGTAGCTGGCGAACAAATTTCTTCTAAAGAAGCAGAAGATATACAAGAAGCTCTATCAGTATTACACAAAATAACAGCCCATGAAGAAGTATTGGTATTCAAATATATATCTCAGGCTTTGAATAAAATAGTTCAAATTTTAAAAGACAAAAATTACCAGAGTATTAGGGAGGACAATACTATATATCATAAAATATGTCATATATTTAATATGTTCAAAAACAAAAATCCAGGGAAGATTGACATTTTTGATGTAAAAATGGCTATTCGATTATTAATCAATCCTGATGTATCAGAAAATAAACTGCAAAATTTGATATATAAACACAAAGATTCAAATACTGCTGGAGGTAATCATCAAGTTTGTTTAACATTCGATAAATTTTATACTATTGTTTCTGAATATCTTCAGTTATCGGGTAAATACAATTGCAAGAATGAATTTAATATTGGACATACATTGACTTATCATCGATCATTGCAGTGCTTATCACAAGAATATGTCGAAATCACAAGATTTTCAAATTTAACAGATATTTATCTAGTGGGAGAAAGTGGCGATGATATCCAATGGAGAGAAGATATTGCTATTCCTATGATTAAAAAATGTAATCTAACATACCAGGCTTCAGAAAAATTAGATCTATCAATATTATCAAATGTGCGTACATTGTTATTTGTAATTCCAAAAAATGCAAGATCTTTAGCAACCATGTCACTTGCAGCATATTGTATAGGTAAAAATTACAATATGGTTTTATGTATACAGAATTTTAGTGAAGACAACTGCACAGTTTGTGGTGAAGAATTAACGAAAACAGCAATCAATGATTATAACCGCGGACGAATGTATCTAGCAGATTTAGCTACACAAAAACAACTTCCTGTATGTGATTTTATCAAAGAAGCTATTGAAATTGCTATAAAAAAAACAAAATAACTTATACAAAGACTCAAAACCAAAAGTTTCAAACTTTTTTTTTTAATTGTTCAGAGGACTTCTAAGGTTCTGATACTAAACTTTTTCCTGGGCTATTTGATTTAGACAAATCAAATCTTCAAAAAAAAAAAAAAAATCAGCCAATTTTTTTTTTATAGTAATTAATAAGTAAACAAATTGAAAATTTAAATTATCATTCTTTTTTTTAAAATTACAATTTAAAATATAATATTGGGATTTTAAACATTTTACTTATTGTTAATATTTAAAGTAAACAACTGATTTTTTGTGTATTATATTATTTTTTATTTTTTAAATGAAAACATAATATATTATAAAATATATGAATAAAAGTTCCAAAAGTTTTGGAGCACAAATTAAATAACAAAATGATAGAATATTTGAATAATATACTTTTATTTAAATAATAAATCTAATGGTTCAATTTATATATAAACAAAATTAATTATATTAAATTGTACATACTTGATATATAACATTATTGAGTTAAATTATTTACTTTGGAAATATCATATACCTAATATATAGGTATATTAGAAAAAACAATATGTAAAAATACTATCATATAGATAATAGTATAAAATGCAAAAATTACTTTTATAATACAAAATATATCTACCATCTACTACCAGCAGTAGTAGATCTAATATAATTTTGTGTTAATTTAATTTGTACATGTTAATTTTTCATACAAAATGCCTCTTGCAATAGGTAAAAGAATTTAGGGAAATGCAATTATAAATAATACTAACAAATTACCTCTTTGTGATGGATTTTTAAAAAATAACTTTGTATTATTTTTATCGTAGTAGGATTTAAAACTTCTGACTTTGGGTTCACAGTTAATATTTCGTCTGTTAAAGTAGGAATTGCAATTTTCATGCTACATAGGGCCTATATAACAATTTTTTTCGTGAATTAAGAACAAATAGATTTAAAAAAAAATACTTCTTACTTCCTTAAGAGATATTGATATGGTGTGTATAATATAATTTCCTTCAGGTTTGAAAAGTGGATGAATATTGTCTCTTATTATAAATACAACATCTGCAGGTGTTTTATGCACTTTTTTATTGACTCCTTTTTCATACATTATTTTAGTTCCAGCATTTATCCAGGTTTTACATTTGTTATTAACACTTTATCTTCGTTTTTAAAAGTTCCATCCTTTTGCTGTACATTTTCAGAAATTTTTTTTTCACGCCAACTCATTATATTTTCTGATGACACTTATAGATTATGCTCAATATCCCGATCTTGAACTTTATCTTTCGATTGAGTTTTGGTAAATTATGTACATTGGATGATTGTGATGTGAATTCATTTTGGAATTTTGGGCCATTAAACCAAAAAAAAAACCATTATTATCAAAACCCATTTCATTATCACACGATCTGAAGAATTCAGCAAACTTAACATTTGAATCACAACAAAATGTCTTTGAAGAGTAGTTACTATCTTCTTGATCATCAAATTCTTTAAAACCAACTTCCTCATATTTATTATATATATCTCGTTTCCTTTTATCACGCAATACATTTGCAGTTTGTTTTAAGTTGAAATGTGTATCTGATAATATACTTAACAATTTGTCTCATATTATAGGCAGTTGTTCCATTTTTTTAAATGATGCACAATTATTCTACAAAAAGTAACTTTTGATTCACTACATTCTAGATTTTTTTCCAAGGTATTTTCTGGTATTATTTTTCCTTGCACATTTATCAAAAAAGTAAAAAAAAACATTAATTCATTATAAATTGTCTTGGTTATACATTTATATATTGGGAAATAAATATACACTATAATAATATATGAACCTAACAATTGAATCAAGTCTTTTGGTTAAAAAGTTTACCACAGAATAACCAAGGGGATCCCTTACTTTGTTTAGAATTTACAATTATAATTAGACGACAAATTCATTGTAATTCTATAATGCATGAAACTCAAGATATTCATAATTAATTATCTAATAAAGACCTATCTTATTTTTTACTATATTATTTTGCCTCTAATAAAGTATAATGATATTCCATTGACAAAATTAAATTATCAGTTTTGTAATCAGATATCAACAGACTTGAGTAAAATACTTTTTAAAAGTATTTTGAATACATATTCTGAATACTTTAAAAAAAAAAAAAAAACATTCAGAATATGTATTCAAATACTTTATGATGATCGTATTCCCAAAGTATTTGAAATACTTCACAGAATGTATTCCAAATACTTCTAGAATATATATTTTTTACTAGATTTCAATAACAAAAATAATACCTATACTCTGTCCATCGAAAGAACGTGCCGCACAGTGGTCCAAAAATCACTTTTATAAAATTTTGATATACTCAAATTTTTATACAAATATTTCGTGAACTAGATACCTTTAGCATTTAAAAATACATGAATAGTACCAATATATTAACTTATATGTGTTTAAAATACAGTTATAAATATTTTTTTGGAGTAATACTAACATCGTTATATATATCATCATCATAGAGTTAATACTTTATCACGTATGTAAATAATTGTATTAAATTTGAGTTTTTATCGTCAATATATATATATATATATATATAGCATATTATATAAAAATATTTTTAAATATTTATCGATGTCATTATAATTAACTATAATCGATAAGCTATATTTGGAGTCCATGACATTTTTAATAATGCTACAATAATTCCGTCAAATTATGAAAATTTAGAAATTTAATATATTTATTCATCGAGTTACACAACGAAAATTATATAATTATATTGAGCTAAATCTTTAGATAAGTATAAGACTGCATAATAATTAGCTGTCCATATTTGCATATTTAAAAAAAATAATTTTTTAAATTATATTCATGGGCTTTACTTAATATTAGATATTTTATTATTGTTCTTATTAAATTAACTTTTGAACCAAAAATTACGCGTGATCAGTTTCATGAACATATTTTCAATGGTAATATCTAGTCACGGTATACATGACAAAAGAAAAATTGTTCTAGAGTAAGTTTTGAATATTTTTAAAATCTAACAAGATAATGTTGAACTACAAATTTAGTAGAAGATGACATGTTTAAATAATTCATTTTTTAATAGGTAATTATTTATTATTAACTTTTATAATAATTTGTTATACGACTATGCTTAAAAAATTAATATAATATAAAGATATTTTATTAAATGGAACAATTGTATCAAAACAAATGAAAGATTTTTTAAAGAAAATCGGGAGTGGATTATCATTGCCTGTTTCTATTTACAATAATATTGGCATTCAATATTCAGGTATCTAATATTATATGGTTAATGGTTGATGGTACGAAAAGGCACAAGAATCACGAAACAAAAATATTAAAAGGTACAGAGAGTTTAAGTACACTCGAAAGTCTTCCAGAATAAATATAAACACAGATATTTTCCAACGACTAATATTGTTATTTAATCTTCTTTTAAGCAGTCAAATAAATAATACAAAACATGTCAGAGAACTACTTCCAGAAGTTGAAAAGTTGCTACTTATAGATCTAATAATGATGACAGCAGTGATGAAGAATTAGAAACAGCTATACTAAGAATGGTGTAGCTATTACTATTATGAATCATAAAGTTTAGCTCATCTTTCTTTATTTAATTATGAAATGTAATTGTATTTGGTGTATACAATATAGCTAGAAGCACAATTATTTTATTGTATTTATTAATGTTTTTTGTTGTAAAATTTTAGTGTTTTGTATATAAAATGTTAATTAAAAGTATTAATTTTTTTGCATTATAATTTATTCAGATTTATACATTTTAAGCAAATGCGATCTGTTTTGGTTTTTTTTTGGTAAAGTAGTCTAGGTAGGTATATAAAAATTCAATTTGTTCACGTTCAAATATATTTAAAAAGAACACGTTTACACTCACGTTTTTTTAAAAAATGAACGTGTTCATTTTAATTAATCAATTATCAACAAAATATATATATTTTTCTGATATATATACTAAAAAATTACCGATTTATAGAAACTATGGTTTTCATTTTATAGCGGTCCCAAAGAAATGGACTTTTAAATATTAAATTGAAATCTAATTAGGTTTATTGCGAAATTTTAATATATTTTAATTTAATTTGAACGGCATGAAAATCGTTCAAATTCCTTAAAATTATGAACGTCGTTCACGTTCACGTTCTATTTGAAAGAAACGAGTAGCGTTCGTGTGTCGTTCACAAAATATGAACGTGAACGCATGAACGTTGTTCTTTCCAAACACTAGTACCAATGCAACGTTATAAAAATCTCTAAATTTAACATGCTTTAATATTGTCAATTTTGAATTTTCGACTTTTTTTTAAAAATAATTAAAAAATAAGATCATCAAAATGGAAATTTAAAAATTTTCCAAATTCAAATTTCATAAAATTATTTTTTGTTAAATGTTTGATTTTCTAAAAAACAATTTTAAATGCGAGTCATCTAATTTTAATCAAATTGATCATTGTTGAAAAATCAGAATTCAAAAATATTGATTTGCTGCGAAAATATTAATTTTGTTCGGGAAAACTGCGGTAAACACATGCACTGCAGTACAACACGATTTCTTGCTTCAGTTATTTGGGACGGTCAAAACTTTTGCCCCCCCCCCCACCCATTCATACGTACACGTACTAAACTACTAACCAATAAATTTTGATTAATGAAATATAAAATGTATACATGCATGGACATTGGACAGGCATAAAAAAGAATAATAAATATTGCAGGTATATATTCTATTTTGGTCGATGAACGTCGTTATCGCGTTAAGTAAAATAATTTTTTTTTCTGTGTTAGAACATTAATTTATAATTGATGAATAATTAATTTGTCTGTTTGGTACGGGTTCGTACCGTCTGGTGCTGACCTGTGAGTGTCGGTTCAATGTTAATCATCCAAGAATAATATTATTAGGTAAGTGCCTATATCTGCCTCTACCTAGGTACCTACTCTAAGAAATAATCGTAAGAAACAATGAACCGTTGTATGTTCATTGTTGAGATGGGTGTTTAATATAAATATTATTTGCATTGTAAAAATAGATATAAAAACAAGAACGCGTGTAAAAATTTAATAAATTTCAATTTAATATTCACAATAGGTATTAAATTAATAATTAATAAAAAAAATATTGTTATGATAGTAAACTTGGCGGGGATTTAAAATCATCAAACCATAAACGTGATAGGTAGGTACTTATTTAGAAACGGAAGCCAGAAAAAATTTTTTAACCGTACGTTTCATTTACACGTATAAATAATATAACGAAACCTGTGTAGGGATAATTATTATAAGCTGTACGAGTGCAATAATATATACATTTTATACAATATTTAATTTAGGTAGGTATCTACATAATAAAATCAATAATAATCAATATGTTTAGGTGTTACATTATTACAAACATTTTAGAATGTTATAGTGTCAATATTATGTTACTTTTTTAACTTTAGAAAATCCTAGATATTTTACAACTTAAGAGGACGCCACACCACGAAAAATAGTCCGTAAAACATAGTTTTGTACTTCAAGTATTAAATGGGCTAAAATAATCGCAAATAAATTTTTATACCGATAAAAACCTAACAACTATACTACATTTTGACAGAGCCATTTTTGTTTAATGTTCAAACTATATTTTTCATAAGCAATTTTAAATTGTAAAATGTTGACATTTTTAAGAATTAACCATTACAGATTTCAAATAGATACTTACGGAAAAAAAAACCTCTGTCAAAAGTTAGAAAAAGTTATCTTCTTTTATTTAGTGCCAATATTAATGATATATAATTTTGGATTTTATGTTCATTCTGAAAGCCATAAGACTTGAAGTATGAAGGTGATTTTTTCAAACGAATTTCACGATTATACAACAATAAAAGGTGGAATTAACAAGGAGATATTTTTGAACTGCTTTTAAAATATTTTTAAATTATTGGATTTTCATTTTTTTTTCTTTTATAAAAATTACTTTTATAAAACCTCCTAAAAACGAGTGTGTGGCGTCCTCTCAAGTAAAAAAAAATTATGTAGGTACTAGGTACGAGGATTTAGTAGGTACCTAGTCTAAAGACCTACAAGGGCCGGGCCGACGCGGTCCAGCCCTCAAAAAGAGTCCGACCGTATTAAAATTGAACCGGGCCGGGCCTTAGTAAAAACGAAAGGGCTGGACCGGGCTTTTTAAAGTCTTAGAATTTTGTTTGGACCAGGCCTGAACTTTTTTTTTGTACAATATTTTGGGCAGGGCTTCGAAAAAAAACTTAAGTCTGGAGCGGGTTTTCTTTTTGTATAATTTTTGGACCGGACCGGTCTGGGCTTAAGAAAAAAATCCTTGAACCGGACTTGTATTAGGTATAAAATAAAATAATATATAAAATATAATTATAATAATAAGTTCACAGTTCGACGCTCGTGCAATTAAACTATTTATATTATGTCATTATATTAATAACAGTCATTAGGTACAATAATATTATATGGATAGCACTATTATTTTCACAGGATAAACTGAAACAAAATTGAAATATTTATAGAAAATTTGTTGCATTCAATTACAGATTGGTACGATACTACGGGGGTAGAGGTTTTAGAAGTGCAAAGGTACAATATCTTTCATAATATTTGTAGGTATAGTTAATTAATTATTATTGCCATTTTTAGTTTTAATATCCCGCGTATTCCTAACGGATAATGTCGCGTGTGTTTAATATTTTTAGACCGGACCAGGCTGGGCTTGAGGAAAAAAAATCTTGGACCAGACCGGGCTTTTTAAACGGTTAGCTTTTTTTTTGGGTCGGATTTTATTGTTTGGACCGCGAAACGGACCGGGCTTTAGAAAAGAATTAGGTCAGGGACAGGGTCCTGAAAATGGTTGGCCCTTGCTGGTCTATAGCACCTATACAATATTATTGACTATATAATTAAAAGTGAAATATGTACATTTAAATTAAATCTGCAAGGCCCAAAGAAGGATGTGAAGGAGCCAGGAGGTATCAGTCGGGTAATGATATTCATCTTACGTCATTACATTAAATATACTTATTTCATAATGTTATTATTATTTAAAACTATTAACTGAAAAGACAACTCATCTGTGTTCAGTGTTGTAGAAATGTATATATTTATTTTATATATTATGTATACGTATTATTATTTTATTAATTACAAATTTTATATATTTGTTTAACTATCATTTTCACTTCCTTTAACAAAAATAAATACTTCAATAAAAATACATTTCGATGTTTCACATCTGTCAGGCATCCCGCGACAGCTCACAGTTTTTTTTTTTAAAGCTAGGTTTTAATCAACCCTGTTCTATCTTCAATCTAATTTTTATATTAAATTATTTTATGTAAGATTTTAATTTGAATTAATTTTTTATTATTTCAAAATGTCTGTTAATGTTTTCTTTACAATCCGTGGAAAAACTCCGAAATAATATTACTCCGAATAATCCAGAACGCAGTGACACCAAAGCCCATGTTCGTGTATGGCAATCGCCATATATTTGCAATTCGTTAGGGGGGTCCTGAATATCTTTATTATATTTACCATTTTTAAATCGATTTCTCGAATTTTAGTAAAAATGTACCCAAATTTGGGGTTGGATGGGTAGTAATTAGGTCATTTCACCATACATATTTTTTTGGACTTTGGCGTCACTGCCAAAACGCAAGGCTAGGCCAGTTAACTCATTTTTTATTTCTTTTTAATATTTTCAAGTTAGGTAAATATAATATAATATGGGTTAAGTTAAGTTAAAAGTTACTAATGTATTTTTGAACTCTGGGAAATTTGAGAATTTTGAAAAGAATATTATATTCTCTATTTCTTTATCTATTGTTGTGACATGATACTAACTTTTCAAAATCACTAATTCTTCCAAAATTTAAAAATAATAATTTATAACCTTATACCCTGTTAAAAGCTTTGTTATGCCCATTATATATACTCGTATCCCAAATTTCACATAAGAAGATCTACATTAAATATAATTTCTAAGTTTTATACTTTTAATTTTCTAATCATTTTTACTTTTTAATTCATAATCTATATAAATATAAATTGATACATCATAAATAATATAATACTTAATATTATAATATTACCTACATAACAATATATATATATATATATATATATACATAACCCAATATAACCTACATTTTTTCTTGATTTTTATAATCTCGTCATCTTAGCTGCTCGCTTTGTTTCTTTTCGTTGTTCTTTTACAGATTTAATGTCGACGACCTTCATACAGTCAGGACGTCTTTTTTTTCTCTAGAGTAACAAAAACTGCCGGTCTTTTTCAGTGGTATTTGTAAATGCACCCTGATGAGCAATATCAAATAGGTTGTCAAAGGTTGACTTGAAATATTTTATTTTTTGATGTGATACTTTCAGATCTTGACAGACATTTTTGCAATTTTCTCCATTCATCATACAATTTTTTAGTTTTACAACAAAATCTTTAATATGTTTAGTTGGTATCTTTGCTTGCTCCTAAAAAAGGAGAACTTCCTTTATTGTAAGTCTTGCATCTTCCCTGTCGTTCAATTTAATTGGACGCATATTATAAAATAAACTCCTTTTTAACTGCCAATTAAAAAACATTTGTCTTTCTGCTTTGAACTAATGCTCGTTGATGTTTTGAAAGTCGAAGGTAAATCCATTCTCTTTTAAATCTCACGGAAAGTAATACGGTACACAAATTTTACTGATTGAAGACTTGCAATGCAAATTATGATTATACAATATTTACAATGTATTAATACATTTTAACGATTTAGTCTTTAATTATGATTTTGAGGATATCCACTACGACCTGACCTGAAAAATGCTAAATACCACTCTATCAGTTTTAGCAAAAACATTAACCTCAATGAGATTTATATTATTAGACTGAGCTGAAATTTTGACAATCATATTTTCTTATTGGCAAATTTTAGTAGGGTCCTCCGGTAGAAATTCAAAAATAGATTTTTGTGTCCATCCTACTGTACAACCATGGTTAAAATTATAAGAGAAATATCTTCTTCGTTATTCATATTTATTATTTAATTACTTAAAACTATATAAATGACAATATAAAACAATAAATAAAATATGATATATGAACACAACAAATACAATTAATGACATTTTTACTTCCTATATATTTTCACACTATCACTATAAATATTATTTGGTATCATGAACCAAGATGCTAGGTAAAAAAATAGGTATAAAAACAGTATATAATAATTAATATGAGTAAACAAAATGTTTTGGAAAACATACAATTAACCAAAGTAATTTAGTAAATAATACAACAACTAAAGTTACCTACTAAAAACACGCCTATTAATAATAACATAAAATACATTTAACTTATTACGACAAATCAGTACCCATATAGAATATAATATATAATAAATAAGTCAGTATATAGAACATAACAGCATATACCTATTACGTTTCATATTATTTCTAATTTATAAAAGAATTTTCGTTCTTTTCAGTAGTCATCCCTACTGAGAAAATCGGAATAGTGCTCTTTTTAAAACTAGGATCAGTGTGAGAGGGGGGATATTGAGAGTGACACTCCCCACTCTGGAAATAAAGTCGATATAAGTCTGCAAAAATAAGTTAATTTGTCAATTGTGTCAGTGAATTAATGAACATTCAATCACTCATTTAATAAAAAAGTTGATGACCATTATTTTTGTTTATTTTTCGAGAATTTTGGAAGCCATCAGTAAGATTTTGAAGGTTCCACTTTTTCTTTACTTATTAACTTCCTTTTGGAAATTACTTCGATACTCAAATATTTTTTAAATACCTACTACATTAAATTTCCTATTAGAAAGATTTTTAATACAAAAATACTATTCGACTCTTATCTAAATACCTACTTGAAGCTCTCAACCTCTTCCACTTCATCCTCACTCAACTTTATTTTAAGTTTTTCCCTATTCCCTCTGTGTTATCTTTCACCAAAATCATATTCGATATATTCTGTTTTACCCCTACTAATCCTTAGTTCTTTACTTTCAAGACCTCTACTCTCCAAGTCTACCATTCACTTCCTCAAGACTCTCTTCTATTAGCAATAAAACGTCTGAAAACACTATGCACCATGGTACCTCACCTGTATTTCCTTTATTATTTCATCCATTACCTGGGAAAATAAGTAAGGACTCAAAGCAGAATCCTTGTGAACTTCCACTCTGATCCTAAAATTCTCAGTATCTCCACACAGACTCCTAACCCTTGTATTCACCCTTCATACGTGTTATCAATTACGTCCACTTCAAAATCTCCCTAGGAACCCTATCATAAGCCTTTTCTAGATTAATAAATATCATATATAATTTTCTTTTCCTTTCTCTGTATTTCTCAATAATCTGTCCTACACAAGATATTGGCACCATTGTTGATCTTCCAGGCATAAACCCAAACTGATTTATTGTAAAATTGTCTCACTTTTTCACTTTTATTTAATATCTTGAAATACTGTGGCTCATAAGTTTATCTCTCTATAATTTTCACATTCCTGTACATCTCCTTTACCCTTAAATATTACTATACCACATAATTCTTCCACCACGCTTCTGAAATTTATTCTTCAACTAGTAGATACCTTATTAAAGAACTTTTCAGCCATCCTTTACTTACATTCTTTACTTATACTTTTTCTGGTACTACATCCTATTGCACAGCTTTCTTATTTTTCATTTTTTTCACAGCGCTCTACACTTCTTCTTCCCTTATTAAATCCACCATACCTCTCGGAAATTCTTCCTTTAATAATCCCTCAAAATATTTTTTCCATCTCTTTATCACTTTCTTGTCCTTCGTTAACACCGTCTTCTACTAATTTTCTATACACCAAACTTTATTGAATTCCTGGATTATTTTTACCTTAATCTCTTAGCCAGTCTGTACATTTCTTGTTCCCCTTCTTTTGTTCCAAACCTCTCATACAATTCATCATATTTCCCTAATTTAACTTTACTCACTGCAGTTTTTGTGCTTTAGATAAACTTATATACTCTATCCAATAATCCAACTATTGAATTAAGAGATAAAAAAATATTGTTCACATTTCATTTCCTTACAACGAACGCTCGTATTATGTATACAAATAAAATGTACTTAACATATTAAAATAGCCGGTTAAGAGTTCGCTGTACCAAGGATTATACGTATACAACGCTTCAGAATGGAGTTGTGAATCGAATCGGCCCCCCTCCCAGAAAAAAACTCACAAGTCGGCAATAACTAATTTCGGGAGCGATATGTTATTTTAAAATGTTTATTTTTCAATAAGTAAGCATGAAAAATAATATATATACCTATATAATAATAATAATATACTTTTCTGTTATACCTACCAAATATATATATAAATTTTTTTAAGTCTAAAAATTAATTAATTAAATACTTATTGATTCAATGTTTTGTATTTATTTATATATTTATAGTTCATTAGTTCATAAATAGGTATAGGTATAGTAGATACATATTATAATTAGGTACTTAATAAACTTAAGAAATATACCTATCAATAGGAACTAGGTATTTAAGTCTATATCAATCAGTAATAATCATTTCAGTGGTACACATATGTTTGTATTTTTTTGAAAGAGGGGTTAAGGCGGCTCTCTGCTTCATCAATTTTTCATCAAAACGACCTAAGCGACTGACAAATTTTAAGGTACTTATATTCGTTCGATTTAAAAAATGTAAAGATGTTTGAATTGGTGAACAAGTTTACT
>JAIPRL010006847.1:0-25643 GCA_025469235.1 Pemphigus obesinymphae
TATCACTTTTTATTGTTGTATAATCACGAAATTTCCACCTAAAAGACCAATACGCGTGACAAAATTGTGGAACTATGGAAAGTCGGATTTACAATCTGTAAAAAGATTTGAATGTGTCGGCCTATCTCCTAAGGATCGATCGAGGCATTTTTCTTTATTATTACAGATTAAAATATAATCAATGTTTAAAAATTGTGATTTTTAATGATAAATAATACGACTAAAAAATAAAATAAATATAAACCAACTCGATCGATCCCTAGAAGACAAACTGATGAATTCAAAACAGTTTTTAGAATTTAAATCCGACTTTTCAAAGTCCCACAGTTTTGTCACGCTTTTAGGTCGATTTTTCGTTGGTGTTGCGGCCTCTTAATGCGTATATTTTGGTATAGGTCAATACAGTGGCGTTATTTTCGAGGAGGGGACATTCCCCCTCCCCTTGTTGGCAGCGGGCCGGTTTCGGGCTATTTATGAGCCGCCGACATGATTCATGCAAATATAAGCAACTGAATTATTATGGCGTATGACGTATAGTAATTACATGCACGCTCGGCGCACGATGGATGTATAGGTAAAATAAATAATAATATTAAAACACGGATCGATAGACGCAATCAATAGTATGGTTAGAACTGATAATGTACTCATAATAACTTATAATATACATGATCTGTTACTAGTTATTTTTTTTATTTTATTCATTGATTTCCACAAACATCAGACTGTAAGGAGAAAACAATTAATAACGCTATAATTAACGGTTTATGCTGTGCGTATACTACATACCAGGGATGAGCCACTCAAAGTAACTAGATGAGGGCCAATTTTTGCAACTCAAAATGATTGCGGGCTAGAAGATATCAAGTTGATTTTTTATTATTATGTGAAATAAATTCATCAATATATTTTATACCTATGATAAGAACTAATATTTAAATTTAATAATATTAAATTACACACATTATATTATATGTTTTATTATCGATAATTTGTCCAAGATACAACTTATCTCATCTGGCTGTTTTTACTATATTTGAGGTAAATTGTAGTCGATTTTTCGATAATAAAAATATTGAAAGGCAGTGCGGGCCAGATAAAAAGGGATGTCGGGCCGGATGTGGCCCGCGGCAACCAGTTGCCCATCCCTGATATGTACTATAATGTAGGTATATAATCTATACTATATTTTGGTACTTTTACCACTGGATATTTATTTGACATTATGTTCTTTAGTGGTGGTTTTCATAAATAAATAAATATTATTACCCGTCCGGTTCATATCTGCGCCCTAATTGACGACCGTTAGATTATTTTGAATTTGTAGGGGTTATTAAAATCGTGAAACTACAGAATACGATGCGCTGCCCACATACTTTTTTTTGAGGTTATCTCTCTATATGGAATACTCCCGGCAAAATGTGATTATGACAATATAAAAATCGCACATTGTTCAATTTATATTTTTGAACCCCTGATATGGTCATACGCGTGACGTCACCGAGGGCGCAGATGAACTGGACGGGTTATAATAAATATATATTTAATTTCCGTATTCAATGATGTCCGGCCCAAACAAGTCCTGAGCAACTATACAGGTAGGTAGGTATAGGTACGGGTATCATAATTACTTGGTCTCTCGCCTCGTTTTTTTTTGTCAATGTTCTCCCCGGAAAATTAGGCCATTTGTGCCTATGCCAATAAAATATAAAACTATGTAAGACGGTAATTTTACTGAAATAAAATGCACGCGGGAAAAAGTTGGCGAGCGTAGCGATCGGTTTTTTTTTTCAGTTATTTGGGATGGTCAAAACTTTTGCCCCTCCCTTTCAAAAACTGTAATAACGCCACTGGGTCAACAGCGTAATACAAAGGAGGGTCGGGCTTGGGGTCAGGATCTCGCCCTATTGACACATATAATAGTTTCAAAATTATATATATTATATACATTTTGATAAATATTTGGTCTGGAACAGAATTTTTAAACATTTTTTTTTTTCATATAATGCTGTACTAAACACTGAACAAAAGTGGTTTACCAAACATTTTCTTGAGCCTCAGATGTTTTGAGAAAATTTTGTTACCATCACCGGTGACCAGTATATAATATAGCCGCCTGTAAGTACCTATCCCACTTCAGTGTACTTAAATAGGTAGGTATCATATTACTATTCTACTGTTATACAGTGTTTATTCTATATTACTTAAACACAAACGATATTTTAATATATTTTAATTTTTAATAAAAATAAAATACACAAATAAATCGTCACATTATTTATTATGTTTATAGGTAGCTGCGGTAGTTGGTAGTACACACGTATAGGTAACTTACTTGTTTGGACGCCGGGTGTGCCTTATACACTGAACCAAATATCATTGGTAGAATTAAAAATATGCAATAATTAAATTTTAATAAACGAATAGGTACCTATATATATATATATCTATTGAAATAATAAAATTGTTGTTATTTTAATGTATATATTGTTAAATTAATAAAAATTGTGTTTACAATAGGTAAGAAATTCATTTTGTAAATTTCACAAAATATATAATTTATAATTTAATAAAAATAATTTGTAAAATGAATACAGATTTTATTATTATAATAAAATATGTTATTAAATTGACTATTTTGATCAACAAGATATGGGCGTTTGTTCTACGAAGAGGAAGAAAGTTAGAAATACAAAATATTTATAATTGAATTAATAAAATATTTGTTAATTCGAATAAATTTGCATTCGATTAGTCATTGATTGTTAAATCAGTAATACGTTTGGTTATTTTACTGTTAAATTAACAATGTTTTATTTCTAAATCAACAAACATTTTATTGGACGCATATTTACAACCATGTTATTAAATTAATCTATATTTTTATTTAAATCACAGATATTATAGTTGGTTCAGTGTGGTTATAGGTAGTTGGCACTCTTGTATACCTACGAGTAGTATAATAATTAAATTGAAATGGTAATAAATAACAATATAATATTATAACGTAATAATACGGTGTATAATGTGAGAACAGACGTTTTATTTTTAACGGCATCAAAGGCAATCGTTATTATAAAATGTTTTTAGGCGTTGGTATTATAATAATAATTATTATTATAATGTATACCTAATGATAATGGTCGTACGCGTATAAATCTTACGAATATAATAATAACGAAAAAACAAAAGTCATTTACCCATCAGGTTAATATAATCATGCTATAATGGGTTGCACAACACGATAATATTATAATAATATATACGGAGAGATTAGAATATTGTGTGGATTCTCGTCTTGTACGCACGTTAAATTAAAATGATAACAGTTCGTAATATAATAATATATTATCCGGTGGAATTCGAAATGGACCAATCGTGTGTGTCGGTACGTGTGTACAGTACATAATTATGCATTTCAAATATCCGTTAAATTCTAGACAAATCACAGAGGACGCGTCCGGCTGTGAGCGCGTCCAAACGCGTTATACATTATTAGAATATTGTCGTTGCTCGTCCCGAGTAAATATTATAATATTACAGCAAGACGCCCACCAAAAAAAAAAATATACCTAATAGATTATTATTATTATTATTATTATTAATCTTATACGCCAATATGAGGAAATATAGAAATATCTAACATGACTGTTTTGGACGGTAAAAATGCATATTATCTGCATTATGCAATTATACATACCTACAGGGGTCTGTATAATATACCTACACCGATTTCGTACGAAACCGGTAAAATATATGTGCGCCCGTATTCAGTGAAAAGTGAATAATGTTGACTACATCATATTATATTTTGGAAACGCTTATTCGGTTATCGATATTTCCGGATTAGTTTGAACTTTGAAGTACCTATAAATAATACAACACCTATAATGAATATAGGTATAATATGTTTATGTTTCAATATAATATATTAATAGGTATATGGTCAATAATACGAATAATATTATAGGTAATTAATGACCTAACCAATTAAAGTCAAAAGGTTTACCATAACATAAATTGATGAAAAAAGTCATTTTTATATTTTTATACATCCATATACGGTAGGCTATACTACCTATACCTCCTACATATGTGTAATATTAATTGTGACAAAGAGTTCATTACAGATGAAAACGGACACGCACATATATATTAATGAATAATTAGGTAGTGAAATAAAACGTTGATCCATGAACGAATACGTTAAATCGTTTTTTTAAACGAAAATTACTTTTTAACTCAGTCGGACATTATTGATAAGTTAACAGTAGGATAGGTACACCAAAGTCACACCATGTAGAAGTTAAAAAGTTAACAATAACACACGATTATATTATTTCGTATATTATATTATAATCTGTGACAATAACGTATACCTAACTACTTAACTATATATTATAGTACTCGTTGTCAATGGCGCACCTCGAAATTTTCTCAAGAAAACCGTCAAATAAAGACATGTGGTCGCAGTGGCGGATTTGAGGGGGGGGGGCGATAGGGCCATCGCCCCCCCCCTTGGGCTGGGCTTTTTTGTATTACTGCATTCATAAAATGTCACCAAAAATTTGGAAAAATACATCAATGCCATTTGTTAGATAAAGACGGTAGTATAAAACATTATTCTTAATCTACAAATATTAATATTATAAAACGTCAATGAATGTTTTCTCCGTTTATTCTACGACCGTTTTCCCGATCCGAACGGATGAAAACACAAAATTTAGGAGCGCTTGCAATAGACGTATAAATATAATATTTGGCTTCGCTGAGCCGCCGTATTTTCTCTTATTAAAGTTCTTATCTTTTCTTATCGTCGTATACTCGCACCGACCTCGAACTAAAGTAATATTCTTTGCTGATTTTAATTGATAGATATTCTGTGCCTCTGTGGTATTTGCACAATAAATTTATTTATTTTTGATATTTACTATAAATATCACTCATATTTCGTTTATATTGCAAAATAAGCAAATTTATTATTTTAAAATGAGACGTAAAGAAATAACAGTACTTCTTCTAGATTCGTGTTTTAGAAAAATCAAATAAATATATTTTAGTGTTTATATTTTTTCCATCTTTTAGTGTGAAATTTTAAATTTACCAATGATGTAGGTACAAATTTAGCATATTACGGTCAACCAATATTTTCTAAACTAAAATGTTTAATTATACATTTAAATAAATATATATATATAATACAAGAGGTAAATTAAAGTATTGAATTAAACATTTTTTTTTTTTAAATTCTTTATTATATTTTATTAGTTTGGATACCTATGTACATTTTACAAAACCATATGCAGGTACAATCTTGACAACGACATTTATAGTTTATATATATATATATATTTTATATTTATATAATTTAATTATATCCGTAGAATGCATACTAAACTAATTAATTATTGGTAGATTAAAAGATAACCTGCATTTAGGCACCTTTGTAGGCAGTGGCGCCGAAATATATTTCGTCAACCGATTCGACTATTCAAAATAATACACCCACCCAACCAACACAAAGACAAATATCCTAAGACTTCACTTGGAAAAAACATTAAATAAGCAAAAAAAAAAAAAAAGACTCGTAAAATTGCAAAAGTATGCGAATCGCCGCGACCCATTTACGTTTAAATTTCACTATATACCTACATATTTTGGTAACTGGAAAAATATAAGTAAAAATCAAACCGTTACTCTTTTAAAGGGGGTGAAATCAAGTTTTTAAAAATTTGCTCCTCCCTCAGATGACTGCCACTAGATCCGCCACCGTGTGGGTACGGGTTCTTACGTTAAAATGGTTTTTTTGGAAAGTTTCCTTTCGGATTCAACGAACGACCGACCCTTATTCGGGAAGGGGAAGGAATTTAGATAAAACTAACGAGTCGACCGTGTACAATATAATATATACTAATATTACATTTATACCATATAAATAATATTAGTACCTACTAGTGTGCTACACCAGCGTAGTTTTAACGATTTGTATAATATATTAATGTGGGGTACACGCATTTTCTCGTCTCTCTCCATAATACGTCTAGCAATAATTCCGTTCACGGATACCACACGGTCGTCGTCACGTCAGCCGGCAGACGTCATAAACAATTCGGTTTACATCGCGGCAGCGCGCGTTGGCCGACGCCCCGAACGAAAAAGAGAAGAGAATAGAAAAAAAAAAAATCCGCATCGGGCAGCTGCCGCAGGTACAACGGCGTCGGTTGCTGCGGCTAACGATTATTCAAATATTCAAAAAAAAAAAAGAGGAGAAAAAAAAAAAAAAAAAGGACGCACGATTTGCCGCGGCGGCGACGGCGGGCGGGGCCGGGGGGCAACGGAAACGACGAGAAAAATCGTTATTGCGCAACCGGTCGGGTTGGCTGCACTGCGCGACGGCGGCCAATCGCGTGGCCGCAAGGGCGTCGACCGGTGCGCGGGGGGGTTACCGCGGCGGCCGACCGCGTCGCCAACGCCACGAAACCGACGACAAAACCAGCGCCGTAGCCATTTTATTTCTCTGTAGCTCCCGAGACGGTCGTCGTGCCTGTACTCACTGAACACATTCACACCATTAGTACGCGCTCTCGTACGTTTTTATATATTTTTCAAATTACCGTCGTTTACACTTCGCCAGCACAGTCATGAGGGAGATCGTACACATCCAAGCCGGTCAGTGCGGAAACCAAATCGGTGCCAAGGTAAATATATATTATAATATCGTTTGTCTCGTTGGACGTGCCATTTATTAAATTATTATCGTCGTGTTCCGGCCGTTAACCGACGCGCGTATACCGTCCCCCTCGAACATGGCCGACATCCCCTAGGTCAAGATCCGTTTTGCGTTTTTTTTTTTTTTTGTAATCGGCGGTATCTTCGTGTTTTTTTTTCGCTTGTTCGAAATAATTTTCGAGTATCGGTACAAGGTTTTGGTGTACGTCCTACTTTTCGTCGCTCGACCGCGGCCAAGATACAGAATTCTCGACGGGTGGGCCGCGGGGGTTTAACCGCCAAAACCGACCGTTATTCGACCCGGCGAACAAAGGGGTCGTCGTTGTAAGAGATTTTTTTCGTTTTTTTCATCTGGTATTCCCAGCTACCTATTTTACTTTGGTAATATTTTTTTTTATGTCGATCGCGAACAGTGTTTTCGGTTTTATTGTCCGGGGTTCGTAAAACGAAAGATGGAATTTTTTTAAATGAGATTTCATAAAAAAAAATCTAAAATGTGGTTTTGTCTGGGTACCTATGTCATTTTATTTCGATCGATGTGTTACGGATGAAATATCTGTTCTTTTTAACGTGATATGCTTGGTCGCGTCCGTTAATCGATGAGACGATTTTCCCGTACGAAACGAGATTAATATATTACGTACCCACGATTTTTAACGAAATTTGTAGTTTGGGTAATAGGTGGCTTATAATTGACTTTAATTATTTTCTTTTTATAATATTTTAATTTTTGCGTACCTAATAGGTATTTTAATTAAATAACGCGTGATAGTCGTCGCTTTTGTCACTTGTGTTATTTTTTTAATTAGTTAAATACTTATGGTCTTTATTTCATTATTATTTAATATAGTTGCGAAATTCAATATGTACCTATTTTCTTTAATTTAAATGTTAGGTACCTATAGTGTATTTTCCACAGACTTGTGATTTCACTGTTTTTTTTTCTCGGTTGATTGATCAGCCGTAACTTATTATTGCCTACCTACTTGATTTGGATTTCTGAAGATATACTTGACAAATTTAAAACGTGCATTTTGTATGGCAAATTTCCAATATGTATTTAGTGAATATTGCATTAAAATTTCCCAAAAATAAATAAATAAAATGTAGGCAATGTAGGTAAATGTAGGTACTTTATTAATTATTTACTTACAACAGTTTTTTTTTAATAAAGTTTAATTTATGATAATCCTGAAATAGTACCTACTACCTCTGCCTAATAATATTACTTAAATACAAATTGATAAATAACTTGTTTGTTATACGTAACTTATATTGGTACCTATTATTATTAGGTTTTTGTGATTCTGGAAATATTAAATTATTTATATAACTGTAAAACATTGTAATTGTTACTTTAAATTGGGTAATATAATTTAAATAGAACTTTGTTGTTGATTAATTATTATTTTGTTGGATTTTTAGTTCTGGGAAATCATTTCTGATGAACATGGTATTGACCCAACCGGAGCCTACCACGGAGACTCAGATCTCCAGTTGGAACGTATTAATGTATACTACAACGAAGCATCAGGTATGTAGAGTTTTTTATTTTGCCACTCAATTGCATGCAAACAAAATTTGAATGTTAGTTAAAATGTTAAATTATTTTTATGATAGGTGGAAAGTATGTACCTCGTGCTATTTTGGTTGATTTGGAACCTGGTACCATGGACTCGGTCAGATCTGGACCTTTTGGACAGATTTTCAGACCAGACAACTTCGTCTTCGGACAATCTGGAGCTGGAAACAACTGGGCTAAAGGTCATTACACAGAGGGTGCCGAACTAGTAGATTCAGTATTAGATGTTGTTAGGTAAGTTTTGAACTTAATTTGGTATATTGTAAATTTATTTTGTTTATTTACCTACAGTAGGTATTTTGCTAAATATATTTTGGAGCAAAATGTATGTGCCTAATAGAACTACATCCCATACAAATTTCTACATTTTTGTTTAAAATACAATATAATTTTATCTCTATTAAATTCTCATACGTTTATTTAAGTATTGATTTTTAGCGTAATTAAGATATAAATTACTTTATTATTTTCAATTAAATTATGTAAATAAATATTAATAAATTACAATTGCCTGTCTGTTTTTAATGGTTTTTTGATTTATCAATATTTTTACAACTTTTTTTTTTTTTTATTCAGGAAAGAGGCTGAAAGCTGTGATTGCCTTCAAGGATTCCAATTGACACATTCCTTGGGTGGTGGTACTGGTTCTGGTATGGGAACATTGTTGATCTCCAAAATCCGTGAAGAATACCCAGACAGAATTATGAACACATACTCTGTTGTACCTTCTCCAAAAGTGTCAGACACTGTTGTAGAACCTTACAACGCTACCCTATCAGTTCACCAATTGGTTGAAAATACAGATGAAACTTATTGTATTGACAATGAAGCTTTGTATGACATTTGCTTCCGTACCTTAAAACTCACGACACCAACATACGGTGACTTAAACCATTTGGTCTCTTTGACCATGTCTGGAGTGACAACTTGTCTGAGGTTCCCTGGTCAGTTGAATGCTGATCTCCGTAAATTGGCCGTCAACATGGTTCCTTTCCCCAGGTTACATTTCTTCATGCCTGGATTTGCCCCACTTACTTCTCGTGGTAGCCAACAATATAGAGCTTTAACTGTACCTGAACTTACCCAACAAATGTTTGACGCCAAAAACATGATGGCTGCATGCGATCCACGACATGGACGTTACTTAACAGTAGCTGCCGTCTTCCGTGGCCGTATGTCCATGAAGGAAGTTGATGAACAAATGTTGAACATCCAAAACAAGAATTCCAGCTACTTTGTTGAATGGATTCCTAACAACGTCAAAACTGCCGTGTGTGATATTCCTCCAAGAGGTCTAAAAATGTCTGCCACATTCATTGGAAACTCAACGGCTATCCAAGAGTTATTCAAGAGAATTAGTGAACAGTTCACCGCTATGTTCAGGCGTAAGGCTTTCTTACATTGGTACACTGGTGAAGGTATGGACGAAATGGAATTCACTGAAGCCGAATCTAACATGAATGATCTTGTATCTGAATACCAACAATACCAAGAGGCTACCGCTGACGAGGAAGCTGAATTTGATGAAGAGCAGGAACAAGAAGTTGACGAAAACTAAACTTTGTCTTAAAAATTAGCTTTAAAAATTTAATTTATGTTACTTTTTTTAAAAAACGAGAATTCTGTATATTAATCCTTTATTTTTTTTATACTTATGCTTTTTCATTCCATGATGATACATTTCCCTCATACTAAAAACACTGCTTTTTTTTATTTTTTATTTACAATTATGAACAAATAGCTTTACGTGATTAAAATTTGAAATTTATTTTCAAGCACATGAAAATTATTTGTACTCTATCATAGATATATTTTATCCTATTTTATTCAATGACTAATGTCATGTATTTGATACTGAATTATTGAGGTTCATTTTTATATGTATTTCATTATCGTTTATATTATAATGGCTATTGACTTGGAATATACTTGTCACAATGTTTGGTAACTGCAATGTTGGCAATTTTTCATTTGTTTGGATGTAAAACATTTCTTTATAGACTTAATTTAAAAATTGGTTTTTAGTATTTGTTGAATTAATAATATTAATTGTAACTGGTCAAGGAAATTTGATTACTCTTATTTACTTAGAATGGATTTTCAGTTTTGATAATAAGTACCTACTTCATTCTATCAAATTAATATTTACTATTATAACTATTGATGTGATTCACTAGATATTTACAGTAAAATACTATACTTGCATACATTCTGTCCAGCTAGAGTAACATGAGTCATGATATGAAACCTTAGGAGAATTGAAAATAATTTTTTGCATTTGTATATTTATTATAATATACTTTTCTTTTTTTATTTATCGATTTTAGAGTTATAATATTTTATAACATAGGTAATGAATTCATTTTTGAAAAAAATAGTCTTGTGTTAGTTTACTTGTGTATAACATTTTTTTCTATCTTTATGTTGTCCATTATAAGTTTTAATTTGTAATTTCGCCGAGTTTGCATCTACTGTGAATTATAAAAGTATACAGCCTATAGGTTAGTTTTTGGTATTTAATAAGGAATACTTATTAATATAATTTATTATAGATTATTACTATAACATATAAGTAATACCTTACTAATTCATAATATTTTATAAAACCAGGAGTTTTTTTTTATCTCTATTGTAGTCTGTATTTTAATTAAAACAATAAAACTTGAATATATTGCAAAGTATAGGAAATATAATATAATATACATAGGTATATTATATATTATATCTATGTGATATATATTTATATAGGTTTCTGTGCTTAATAATATATGCGATATGCCTCAATTTTAATGTTTATATTATTACTTTAAAATTACATATTCCTTCAAAAATGTTTCTTAAAATTTTAGATAAATGGTGGGAGGGGGAGTTGAAGTTAATGGAACTGTCTAAGTTTAAAAAAATATTTTAAAAAGAAAATTCAATGCTTCTTTTCTACATTTACATGTACATAAGATGACTTCTTGTAGAGGCAATTTGTATGCATGTATGGTATCTGGTAATCATAGTTATTCCACGTTATCAATTTTCACTTTCTGTCTCATTCGATTTGAAGTACAGTCGTACACAGTGGTGTATTTACCGGAGGAAAGTTCTAGGGGTACTGGACCTTTCCCAAAACCAAAAAATATTGAATTTAGAAACTTAAATAGGTACCTATAATTAATTTTTTTCATTTCTTAAAGTAGAGTGTGATAACTGAAAAAAGTAATAATGCCATAAAAATTAATATGACTAAATTTTAGATTCAAAATATTTTTTTCGTTTTACAATGATGTTTATTTGTTTTATAATTTTCTGTGAGCAGTTTATCGGCTAGAAGACTTGATGTCATGAACTAATTTGTTCATGTGTAGTTTCTTATCCATTTTTTTGGCATACAATCTTATCAAAAGGTATTTTGAAGAGGTAATTTGTCGATTTTATAAAAATAATGACTATATCCTCATAAATTCCGGAAATATTGGTTTTAAACGTTTGACAATTTCACAGAGTAACCTATAAGCTTAAAAAAATGAAAAAAAAAAATAATGATTAAAACATATATATATGTTTTGTATTACAAATGTTTTAAACAAATATTTGAGTTTTCAATTAATATTTTTACCATTTAAAATTATTTTAATGTTGATGAAGATTTTTGGTAATCAAAATTTTAGTAGGTAACTTATATTATTATAGTAGGCACTGGTTCTTAAGTAGGTACTTTTATCATTTATTACCAAACTAAGGAATAATGAACTTAAAATTATAGACAATTTATCAATTAAAACTTAAAAGTATATCAAATTATTGTTTTAATATTCTATTTTACAACTCTGAACAATCCTGTATTCTGTTTTTAAAATATTCTTAGTATTCAAATAAACATCTTAAAATAATTAAAAAATAAAAACCACCATTTACCATACAGTTTTTTTAATATTACTGTTAGAAAATGAGGAAAATTTATGAATGGAAAAATGTGTAATGTTGAAAAAGTTATTTTGATACTCGTTTTTATTCATGCTAAATGATTAAATTTTTTCCATGTGATGTAAAATATTTTGAAAATATCAAAATTAAGTGCATTTAAGGCTAAAAATTTTGAAAAGTTAAAAATTCAAATAAAATATTTTAAAAGTATTATTTACCAAAATAGTGTATGGACCACATCACCCTCCACCCTTTGTCCTTACCAACAGTCTAACAACAATACTCTCTCTGTCGACTAAATGATTTGATAAATTATTTATTTTCAATATTTTTAGACCACTCCCTCCCCAGAAAAAAGTTGAAAATACGCCACAGGTCGTACAGATCAATTTTTTTATTCTTAAATTTACCACCAACATAAATATTAACATTATTTTTGTTGTACATTTTATAGTTTTATATTTGATTATTTTGTTTATTATAGTATTTATTACCTTGGTTGTATATTAGTTATGGTTATGGTTTCATGTTTCTATTTTTATAATCTACTCCTTTATAATTTCTGATAAAAGTTAAAACGTAATAAATCATAATAGGTACGAGTAGGTATGTCAAATTAATTTGTTTTAAATAATAATACGTTGGTAATAATAAATAAACGAAATATATATTGTACTTTGGATGGTTTAAACTTGAAATTAATTGAAAATAAATAAAAAATAAAATAAAATACCTAATTGATTAAATCGACGTTTATGTAAAGGGAAATGGCTATAGAATGTTTGTTAAGTTCAAAAGTTTAAATTAACTCAACCAGCGGCGTATTTAGAAATTATTTATGGGGGGGGGGGATGAAATAATTAATCATAAGGTGACCGAGGTGATCATGCGGTTCACGAATACGGTGCGGGCGTGCCGTTATCTATATTCTATAAATAAATCGATTGAATGAAAATCCATTTCTTTATTATCTATAGTAACACAGGTAGGTATTATGAATTATATCATTTTATGATTTTTATTTTTATTTTTATGGAAATATATATTATCCCCCCCCCTTAGGCATATATTTCTATAAAAAAATTAAAAGTCGAAGTGCAAGGGGGGGATCTATCCCCCAAATCCCCCCCGTAAATACGCCACTGAACTCAACTTTTCTACCTAACTTTAATTTATTAATTCGTTTAATACTTTCAGGATATTAAATAATTAATATTTAGATCTATTAAATTATAGTTTAAATGAATTGCCGAGCGGTTTTCTATCCTAGTTGTCGATAAAAGATTTTGTACATGTACCATGAGATTCCCCCTTTTTTTTTTTTAAATAGGTACTGTGTATAATAAAATATTATATTTCCTTATTATATAATAAAGTCGTAAATTTGTAATTAGTAAACTGTAATTAGTAAACCTACCTAATAAAGTATAAAATTACAATGTCTATGCGATGCAGGTTACTCTATGGCACAGAACATAATATTATGTCTTCGGATATCTATCAATATCATAAACGATCGTTGACATTTTAAACGTTGGGTATATTTTAGAAATTGTATGGGTTTATAATTTATTAAATAAGACCTACTAAAAATTCTTTATTAATTTATAAATTATGAATAGAGACTATATGGGATAACTGAGTAAAAATTACTTATCTTGTTTGGATGCGATGTGGAAAACCAAAGTATTTGTGTACAAAAAAAAAAAAAAAAACACGTCTATATACCCACTATTTTTTAAATTTCAATATAGGTATTATACGATTTATACCTATCAAAATAAGTTGTAATTATAATGGCGTGTTTTCCTTATTATTTCTAAGTAAAGGTCAGATAATAATATAGTAGATAGAATAATATTAATATAGGCATCTATAAAATATTAAACGTTCTGAACCACTTAAATGTACCTATTTAAGTATAAAAGTATATTAAAATTGTTTCAAAATTAAATTTTTATTTATCAATACCTAACCAGTAACCACTAATACTTCCAATTTTCAATTAATTAAACCTAAACTGTAATTATATACATATATTATACCCACAATATTATGTGAAGTCATTTTGTGGATATATTTTTGAATGCATTTAATTCATTTTTTCGTATATAATTCAGTTAAACACTTATCATTTGAATATGTATGTTTTAGTAACCACACTATAAAATTACACAATATAAGGAAATAAGTAATAACCAGGTTTTTTTGGCTTCACGGTTTAGTTATTCCTTATAAATTATAAAAAAAAAAAAATCAAAAAAGACCCGTTTAAATTTACCATCTTGATCAAATTTAAGTACTATATAGATACCTATACCGAAAAATGGATTAAACTATTCTGGTCGACATTTCACAGAAAAATAAAATAAACATAATTGTAAAAATATTAAAACTATCTGTATATTACATTATTATTTATTTTTAAATTTTCAAGCCGCGTTAGCTTAACTATTGGATGTTAGTATATTATACATTTAGTTTGCTATCTTGAAGTTTAACATTAGTATACAAAACTGTTTTGATGGTTGATGAAAGCGAATATATCTTACGTGTATTTAGACCAATAAGGTAATAAGTATATTTCCAGTAATTAGTCTAAATTAAATGTTGAGAATTAATTTTACTTTATATATTTCTATTCTATGTTTTGTAGGAATAATAGTTTAAATTAAATGATTCATTTGAAAAAAAAAAAAAAAAAAATGGTAAACATCTTATAACGAATTACAATATAATAAACGAATTCGAAGTATTTTTATAAATTTGTATTCAAACACAGTTAAACTATTTAAAGTATCTACCTGCTTATTTACCATGATTTTTCACTTTACATAGGCAAAAATGTTTTTGAACAGACTGTCGGTGACTTGTGCATATGAGAATTTATTCAAATTTAATAAATACTAATTACCTAATATAACAGGTATATTGATGTGTGGCGGTGAGTAACTACTCTAATACATATACGGTTACCCATGGAAGTGTGCAGAATCACCGGTCCCGATCAACCGTGCGGTTAGTAGATGAGATGAGTATTATTGTAATTTTGTAAACGTATCGTATATCAATTTTTGTATTGTGTCCCTGATCGGTTCACAAACAACCCAACAGACAGATTGACGTGAGTGTGGTTGCTTGTTTACTTGTTGGTCTTCGGCGCCACAACTCGTTATATATTTCTATACATAGAGTTGCCTACCCCACAAACTCTCGGGCGGAAGTGAAAGGTATATTGGGATGCTTAACCCGTGAAATTCCGGCGAAAAAAAAATGGTATATTAGGTTGCCTATCCAGTGAAATTTCGGCGAAAACATTCTTTAACATCTTAGTATACAGTAAGTGTTTATGCTCCACAAGTGGAATGTGAGGAAAACCAATAGGAGGGGTTCTAGCAGAATATGGATAAGGTGAGATGCATGAAATTTCAGGAAGTGAGGATATTGCGATAGGAGGGGGTGGTATGAATGTACATGTGGGCAAGGAGAGATTAGATTATGATTATTAGAATGCATGGGGGGGGGGCATGGATTTTAAAGGGCAAGGACCGATTTTAAATAATTTTTTTTTAGCAAGAGAGAAGAGCATTATATTAAGTACGAGAGGTCTGGAAAAGACAAGTGTACAGGCTAAGGAAAGAAAAAAAAAATCCAGGACTTTAGAAATGTTTGGTTTATAAAAGATGAAGAGGAGATGAGAAGGAGGGTGTTAACAAAAGACAAGGTAGTGATAAGAAGATGAAAAGAATCATTTGAGGGATTATTAAATCAAGAATTTAATGTTGATTGAGATGAGTGGAATTTGAGTATGGTGAATTTAATAAGGGGAGAGGAGTACGGAGAGCTGTTAGAAAATTGAAAAAGAAGAAAGTTGTGGGACCGGAAAGAGTATCACAAGAAGTATGGAAAGTGTTAGAAAATTTAGAAGTAGATGGTTGACAAAGTTCTTTAATAATGTACTAGTTGGAGGAAAAATTCCAGACGCGTGGAGGAAGAGTCGTGTGGTATTTGAGAAAAGGTAAGAGAATTTGATAAGGGGGTAGCTAAATAAGACGTTGGTGAGAGTAGGGGTAATATAACAGAGGATACTTAAAAATAGCGGTGGGTTGAAGAAGTAAAAAGATAATATCAACGAAAAAGAGAGATAATAAGATAGGGCAGAATTAGATTAGATTTTTTATACTATTTTCTTACTAGTCGGTATCGACATAGCTTACGTTGCACACTTATTAATTTACGACTAACACAACTATTGTCTATAATATCAATGTTTTTCAACCTTTACTTAACCCGATAAATGTATAGAATTCTTCTCGTGACCCCCTTGGATGGACTTAGAAGCCTCACTACCTAGCTAACTATTCTTTAGCCACCCATTAAAATTTTCTATCATGTCTCATAGGCTAAACAGTGCTGTTCTAATACATAATATATGGAAAATAGCATTCATGTGATCTCTTGGCCAAACGCCGCAGCTACACGTTATTATAATAATATAATAGCATTATTTTCCTTGGATGACATCAGTTACGCACTCAATTCTCACCGTAATATTAAATCAATTGGTCTTGACGGCATACAAGGTGATTTCTTGTTTAAGGTAAAAGATATTATCACTTGATCCCTCTTTCTTTTATTTTACAAATCCATGGACTCCAGAGTGTTCCTTACTGATCTTAAAATTGGTTCCATTGCTACATTCCTCAATTCCAGTAATACAAAAATTGTCTTTAATTATCGTTATATAGCCAACCTCCAGCACCTCTATAAACCTTTTAAACTTTTTTTCTGGAGCATAGCCTAGTCGATGTAATTTATACTGATTTTTTCATAGTGTTTGATCGGGTTGACCACAATCTGCTTATCAATAACCTAGATCTTTTGGCATAGGCAATCCACTTATCTATTTCAACTTGTATCTGTCTATAATTGATATCTCTATATCTCTGTTCTTGGTTCATCCTCATCTGCTTTCTCTCCTTTGTTCGGTATTTCGCAATTCCGTTGTACTTTCCCCTCTCTTCTCTTCTTCTTGTAAATTCCGCTTCCTCTGTTCTTTTTTTGAACTAAACTTTTTATATTCACCGATGATACGAAATTTTATCTTCGTATAAACTTCATTTCCAACAGTCAATTTCTCCAGCAAGACCTAAATAATTTAGTTGCTTGGGATGAGTCCATCGGTCACTCCTTGAACATCCCTAAATATTCTGTCTTTTCTTTTTATTTCTCACCTTTGCAAATTAGTTTTCCTTATCTTATTAATTATATCCCTATTAAATCATCTGATTCTATCCGTGATCTCGGCTACTTGCTCACTTATAACCTTTCCCCAATTAAACATATCGAAGAGATTTGCTGCAAATATTCTTTGTTTTATTCTTTAATATTCTTCTGAGTCCGTCTAATATCGCCCCTCAAAGTTTATTACTGTACATTGGTTCGTTGGATTCTTGAATACAGCAATGTTCTCTGGGATTCTTCCACCGCTAGTGCCTGTGCTATGGTTGAAAGAGTCCAGCAAAAATTCTTATGTATTGTTGCTTACAGATTAAATATTCCTCATCCTCTTCATGATTACACTTCTGTTCTACGTACTCTGAATATTGCTGCTTTAGTAGACATAAACATTAACAAAAACATTAACATACATTTAATCTGTCCTTTCTATTCAATCTTATCTCTTCAAAAATTGATTCTCCTACTTTCTTATCATTTATACATTTCAGAGTCCTTGTCCGCACTACTCGTTTCTCTGTCCATTTTAATACTCTTTGCTTCTCTTCTAATTTCCTTGAAAGTTCTCTTTTAGTCCGTCTCATGTGAATAACAAATAGTGAACCCTTCTTTTATTTATAATTAAATATTTTTATATACTCTAATCCTTTTGTATTAATTGCATTTTTTCTTTATTTCATACATATTTCTCAACTTGTTTTTTGGACTAACTAATCCAGTTTTATTAATAAATAAAAAGATAAATAAATAAATACTATAATAAACCGTTATGAAATAAATGATATTAATGACAAATTCGGCAAAGATTTAGGAAGAAAAGTACAGTTTTAGAATTATTGAAAAGAGGAGTGTCTTCATCGAGATTTATACGTGGTCGTGGACCCCGTTCGAGAACATCTTGAACTGACGGGTTTATTATAGTTGGCAACGTGTACAGGAGGATCTGATGTTATTGACGGTTCGCTGCAGCCCGTCGAATAGTCCGATGACCTTATGTAGTACCGACAAATCATGGAGGGCAGACCGACGAAAAACAACAAGTTGTAGACGAACTCCTGGCCGCGGCCGAACAGCCGGATGTTCCGGCTTTTGGTGTACGGGTGTAAATAGTAGCCGCGCTCGTCACGGACCAGAGCGCACGGCAGAAGTTCCGGTTCCTTGTACGCGTTCAGCTCGGACAGCCAGTCGGAGCTGACCATCCACAACCAGTGACTCCGGTACGGCGACAGCGCCTTGAGTAGGCCCAGCGACAGCGTCACCGCCAGGTACACGAACAGGACGGCGAAACTCACGGCTACCGTGTCCCGGTCCAGAATGGCTACCGCAGTGGCCGCCGTTTCTGGTGGCACGTCACCCAGGAAACCGGCCCCATTGTATTCCGCCTGGCTCAGTGTGCGGCTTTTGTAGCCACTGTAAACGAACGGTCCCGAATGCTGTTCGGGATAACACTTGCATCGTCTGTGCCACAGGCAGTAACAATGGCAACCGCGGACAACGCCGAACTCCCTGGACACCGTGTGCTCGGGATCGGAGTCGGTGCAGCCGTCAACCGGGTTGGACAAACGGACTAAAATATTAATTGTACAATTAGATACATTTAACCGCGACGACTGTATAATATGTTATTTTTCGAACGGCAGTGCGAACATTTTGTACGCACATTTAATCCTAAAACGTGAATAAACATGTTAGTTTACATAGAAATATTAATTCTAAAGTAGGTGAGAGAAGGAAAGATTCACCAGCAAAAATCTTTCTTTATAATAGAATTGTGCCGTCTGAAATGAAGTGTCTAAGGGACTTTACACATTTTTCCTAATAGGTATTCATAAATAATTACTTCAAATTCTTTGCACATTGACAGTGTTTTAACTGCTACGCCGGAGAGATCTTTTTTAACATTAAAACGATTAAAAACTTATTTGAGAAATTTTACGGATTAGGCATATACCTATACAGTTATTAGTACGTTTTAATATGTTTTTATTTAAAATTTTTTTTTTTTTTAATGTAGAAGCGACTGAATGGACTTGTTATGTTGACTGTTCATAGGATAACACCTGTATTACCCGATGAAGTAATTAATATAATGGTACGATCTTCCAGAAAACTAAATTTTGATTTATGAATAATTCAATCTATTAATAAAGAATATTAAAATATTACACATATACCTATACACCTATATTTTTATATTCCCCCCCCCACGAAAAATTCCTAGATTTACCACTGCATCGAGTCAAGGGCAGTAACTATATAATAACAAAAGAACCAATGCACTATCATAAAATACTAATAGTTCTTTTTTCGTTACATAGTTACGATTCTAAGAATGTTCAATCTTTCAAACCGAAAAGTAGTTTCCAGAAAAAATAAAAATTATAGTAATAAACATTATTAAATAAAAAAATTTCTATTAAACAACAAAGCTGTGAAATTATCCTTAGTACAAATTATTATGAAAAAATTAACAAAGTTAATAAATAAAGAAAGTTGCAAGTTGAAATACAAATTTGCAACACGAAAACAAGATTAATTATATTTATTTTTACGTTCAAATGTATAATAAAATAATTGATTTAGATACTTATGAATTTTTAATGATCTTGGGACTTGCAAACCCTATGAGTTCAAACTAACCTCGTACTAACTATGTGATATATTATTATAAATTATTTTAAAGAAATTACACTTACCACACGACATTAAGTACTTCTAATTTTTTTTTTAAGAAAACACTCACCGACTGCATTACAGTTGTTGGTATGACACTTGAACTCCATATTCACTTGTGTAGTCTGCTGAGGATGTACAGTCGATTTCTGGTGGAAATCTTGATAGTCCCGATAAAAAATATTGATGAAAAATTCGGTAGTTTTCAGGCCCAAATTCGTCACGAATATGCGTACTTTTACAGTGGTTTTTGAATCATTGTCAAAAATTGCGTGTATCTCACTTATTTGGAGCAAAATCCTACAAACAGATTTAAATAGAAATATAATAACTATTTATTATATACCTATTACTCTGTAAAATAATTAGCATTCAGAAAATTATGAAAGAAATGGATAGATAATTTGGAACAACCGTGTGCATTAGCGAAAAAATTAAAATGTATAACCCTATTTAATGTAGACTATGCCCAATAATTGCCACCAAATATATAAATAATCAATATTTTCTTAAATTTCCAGTTATAACTAGGAAACGTCGTAAATTCCTGATTATTTCCATAGTACGTATTTGCTGGTGATACATGTATATTTTTAAATATGTATAACTTAGAATGAATGGATTCAAATCTTTTGAAGTAATTTATCAGAAAAGCATATTTAGAGTGGTATATTTTTAATAAAATTTGGATTTAGAACCCTTTCATTCCGAGGCAACGAGATGGTATGATCGGCAGACTTGTTGTTAATGACACCATTGTCGTCTAATTTGATCTCTCCGACCCCTCCTACGGACACGACATTGTCTATTGCAGTGACGGGAAAGACATGACGGTCCACTATTATCTGTTCAGCGATTTCGTCGAAACGTAATTTTCCTTGAACGTAGTTTTCGACAAACAGACGATCATTTTCATCTTTGGTTTTACGCAGCAAATGAATCGGTTGTTGATTGAGACAACTGCCCCGTGGCTGGTAACACCTTTCCGGTTGCTCGTAGAAAGCCTGTGGTTGTACGCCGATTTTATCGCATTCGGTACCGTTTTTTGATATCCAGCTCGGAGGAATCACAAGGTACTTCCCGGGCTTGCCTGAAAAAGAAAAAAAACATTCTTCTGGTTAAAATCAGTAAACGTAATTTTAAGCTAAATATATGATTTGCATTAATATATCTGAGTTTAAATTATCACATAACAATTCAGATATTACGATTAAATATTGACCAATATTTTACAAGTTAGTCCGTTTTTAGAATTCACAAGTACGCCAGTTTCGCATTATACTATAAACTACTGTAATGTGAGCCAACTTAACGTAGCCTACTCAAGTTGTTTATTGGACAGCAATCTTTGTATTTTAAAATTTTAGAACAGGTGTGCTAAATCCAAAGTTTAATAAATTATATGTACCATCAAGTCAATTTGAACATTTTAAAATTAGATTTTGAATAAATAAAATTTTCATTATTTAAGGAGAATCATTTGGTACTCATTTCGAAGTCCTAGGATGTATTACTAATATTAAGTTCTTGTACTATTGAAAATATTGGTAAATGTTTGGTAGTTTTATAGTTTTGTATAATATTTATTTATAATAAATATAATTTATTAATATAGTTTTCTAAATATAATTTTTCATTCTATATTTAAAATTTATACTTTTAAGGAGTCTGGTTTTAAACGATATATTTTGAAATATAAACATAAAAACTAAATGGTCTGTACCTTCTTCCTGCCCATTGAAACACACAGGCAATATAACGAAATATACAATAAGGGAAACCATTGTTAAAGATAATCTTCGGTATTATCAGTTATTTCATTCATATTGTGCTTCTTATCGTTGCATTGAAACAAAATTGTAATACTTTATGAATATTATAGTAAATATATCTATGGTTATAATCACAGATATATAGAATCAAACCCGTCAATAATTCTCAACATTTTCTCAGATAAGTATATATATATAAATATTTATTATATATATAACATTTTAATTTTTATATTTTATATTTTTTATTTTGGTGTTGAGTTACTTGTAGAATTATTTATATATATAAAAAAATAATGCTATTATAATATAATTATTATTAATATAACGCCATCTACGCCCTCCACGATGACGAATATAGATAGATCAAGTTATTACATTTATAGGCTTATAGCATATTCAATTTAAGAGGATGCTATACTTAAATTTGTTGTCTCTGTCTATTTAACAGGTAATATAGTAAAATCACATTACGCTGAATTGGAATTTAGGCGTTTAGGTTAAATTAAAATTATAAACACCTATTACAAAATTTAAAGAGAAGAGTATTTTTGAGTGAACCTCATGGACTTCTTTTTGTAAAATGTCGTCTGACAAACAAGTTAAGGCTATTTAAAAATATCAAAAACTAACTAAAAATGCCATCTGTTTTTTCAGACAATATTTTACAAAAAGTCCAAGGTTCACTCGAAATTATTCTTTGCGTTCAATTTGATAGTAGGGTTTAAGCTAAAGTTAATCAAAATACCATAATTTCAATTGTGCGTTGTATAATTTTGCTATATTGTCAATTAGATAGACGGAGACAGAAAATGCGGGTATATCATCTTTTTAATAATATTTATTGAATAGAATATATTGTATACCATCCAAGTCCGGAAATTCATTCCGATAACTTTCGGGGATATCTTGAGGTATCAGTATAAGCTTTGTCATCAGATCGTTTGTGACAGTTTCGTTCAATCCTTTAATCTTGTACTGGAATGACATGGTACCCTTAGAAATCAAATGTCTACCATCAACCGACCTGAGGTTATTAATTAATTAATTTATTATCATTCTTTTTTTTATTATTGTTATTATAAAAATGAGTATACCGTTTGGTAGGCGTCGAAGAACGTTTCTGTCGACACATGTAAACATTATTCTCAGTTTTTTCGAAAAACTCTACCGTCAATGGTACATACGTTTGCGCTTCCTCTACTTTGTATACATTGAACCTGAAGTTTGAGGATGTTGTTAAATATAAGAATAAAATTGGTCAAGGCTTAAAACCATTTCTGGAAAAGTAACAACTGAAAAATATTTTAAACTCGATAACCGGTATTATATTGTTATATAATATATATAATAATAATATAATAATATAATATTGTAATTCGTTATACTGTTAAGGAATTCATTGAACAATTAAAAGAATACAATTTTATTACATTTTTAAATAATTAATATAATCCTCCATTTCTATGGAGTCATCTATTTCTTCACAATGACCACAATAACTATATGGAACAAAGTTGAGTGGAGTTCAATTTTGTGATATTAAATTGTATAAAATCGGTAAATACAGTTAACCATGATGGTATACCAAAAGTTACCTGGTGGTTCAACTAATCATGGCGCTATTTTGTATGAACGACTGGCCATACGGGTCAATGTAGTACCGTTTTAAGAAGCTAGCAATGACCAGTTTAAACAGTTTTTTAAATATTTTTAAACTTGTTTTGTAATTTAACTTTTTATTAAGTATATGAATTACAATTATCAGTGTAGGATAATAATAAAAAAAATATGAGCTAATTAACAGAGTTAATTATCAGTATAAATATAATATATAATTAAAATAGAGAAAACAATCGTCACACATATAATATACAGTTTTTAGTATAAGTTGTACAGTCACAATTAATTTAGGAACACAATTCACAATAGTCAAAAATACAGGCTACACGCGTGTAACGCCCTGTGGTTATAACTTGCGGAGTCCGCCGCAGTAATACTAGTACCGTTGAGGTTTACGCTTGTAGGCTTAGTGTAGCTAACTGGTTTCTAACAACAACACAGAACAATACAGAAGCATTACTTGCCGAAAAATAGAGTAGCGTACATGATCGTATATTCAATTACCGGGCTGTGAAATCAGGTACCGTATACGATTGTTGGGACGGTTTACAGTTATACATTAATGATAAAACTATTTTAGTTGTATAAATGATTAAAGAAAAATAAGTATAAATAAAATTGTACAGACAAAGACGGTATAAGACGGTGTAAATAGTTAACAAATCATATCAGTCCTCAAACAGGATCCAAAACCTTACTCCAAAACGCCTGCTCCACTACTTCTTTCCAAAAATATGTACCTATATAGATATAAAATGCACATCATGTTAAAACTAATATATTCTTTGCTTTTCTCAGAATCTAACAGAGCAATATGAAATAATTACTTCTTTTAAAATTACCGGATGATGATAAATTGAAATCATACATTAAAATACAAAATGTAATTTTCGATTACAAAGGTCCGAAAAGGTGATTTTTTACTAGTAAATGAAGAGGGTGAGAGGCATACTAATTTGGAGGTCTGTAAATTAATAATTCGGTGTTACCATAAATCACTATATCTAAAACAGTGTGAACTCTCGTGATACGTAAATGCATTCGCGTAACCAGGACTCATGCTGAGGTTTTTACAATCTGGTTCACCTCTTAACACTTTGAAGTGGTCGTTTTTGTTCATCGTCGAAATGTTGTTCATGTTTCTGTTTAGAATCACAGATGACGAAGATCTAGGCTGACGAGCGGCATTGACAGAATCAATACATGAACAACAAAAACCCTACACATACATTATATAAAAAAAATATTATTTCATAACTAATGTACTGTCGTCTTAACTTCATATAGGTAGACCAACTTCTGAAAACGGCACAGGATCTCTAAGACCATAATATTGTAGTCCACAGGTGGGATTGGTTTCTTCGGAGTTGCATCCGAAGTAATATTCTTTGTTGTGTTTACTGATTACTTCTTCCGTCGGTCCACCGTTCACATACTATTGCAAAATATGTAAACAATTAAAGAATTGGAACCTATATTAATTATAATGGGTTTCGGTTTTTCCTACAACAACATTTTTATTTTTATTTTTAATTGGTTTACCGGCTATCTGGTTTTAATTCATTGTAAGATTTTTCTAACTATAGTAGATATATCTAATTATATCCAACTATGTTAATTTCTAACCATACATAAAATACTTTTTATAAGTAAAAATTTAAAGAATACAATTTTTTCTACAAAAGTGAATTAATAAGACGCAACACTATCAAATTTTTGTAACGAAATTGTACTTTCTTATCTGATAATAAACTTGTTCTTAAATATTGAGACATATTATACTAGTACACATTATACTAGTATGATAGATAAAAACTTTTTTAATGTTTTGTTATAATTCGATTTTCAAAATAATATTTTTTTTTTAAATATTTTATATACCTAATTAACCCTGTGGAGGGGGCTAAGAATACCTCCACGGTTTCCTCATGCCTGTCGTAGAAGTCGACTAATTGAGGTTGCGTCAGGTCGACAGCCGGCATATAACTTGTCAAAAAGTATGAGAAGTCTTAATAAGAATATAGGCGAGTTTTCCCATCTCGGATGTTCGCGGGGAAAACAAAATTGCGTACTTGGGTGTGGAGATAGCCTAAGGGACCAAGTGACCAGTA
>JAIPRL010006848.1:0-25642 GCA_025469235.1 Pemphigus obesinymphae
ATTTATCATTGCTTTCAAATTCAATACATCCACCAAAAGTACCCTACCCAGTAGCGAAGTGCATCCACCAATACTGACACCCGACGAGCGAAGTGCTTCCACAACCTACTGACCGGCTTTTTTTTTTCTTTTATTTATTGACATAAAACCCAAATTGAAGTCCATTTAAAATGTTATCCTCTATCGATTTTAAAATAGGGGTTTTATGACTTATTACTAAAAATCACTTTCTTATGGAATCTATTAACATATTGGCATAAACATATTATATTGTACACATTTAATATAGGGTCATTAGTCATTATATTATCGTGCTCATCTAATTTTCTCTGTTTTTATATTTTATATTATTCTAAATATTTTTCTTGGAATTTTGATACCTATTATAATATGGAATATTTAACCAACTATTGATAAATAATTATGATTTAATAGTTACAATCCCTATCCCATCTTCTATCTAAACTTTATATGGTTATAACTTACAAATAATAAACTTAGTAAAATATTCGATATTGATTCATAAACATTGTCATAAAAATATTCCTAGTCAAAATATTTAACCCAAAATAATAGTTGCGATTAAACAATAGTATTAAACCTAAAAAATACTAGATATTATAACTGTTTATAAAAAATATTATGTAGTGAAAAAAAAATGAAATAAATATATATAGGTATAAGGTATATTTATTTGTTTTTAAATAAACATCATGATTATGTACAATAAAAGTGGTACTAACATGGAACTATTTTTAAATTGCTTTTAAATTATAATTTCTTGAAAATGTTTAATATAAAATCGCAAAAAACCAACATACATATCAATCTTTTAAAAGTACACTATTTAAAATAAAAAAATTTAGTTTTAGTAATAAAGTTAAATATTTTATTTCAAAAAAATTTCCAAATAACCCAAAAATGTTTACTATAACTAAAAAATTCAAAAACTTTTTAAAATAATACGCTAAAAAAAATTTATATTTAAGTGTATTATACCAACATTAAATGTACGTTATATATTTGGTGCAACTTAACAATAAATCTAAATTACTAAAAAAAAAGACTTAAGTGCAATAAATTGTCTGTCCTAGTTGTATTATATAATATATACGATGAAATATCATAATTTTCAACTAAAACAAAAAAATTTTCAGTTTTAGATTTAAAAGGTATTTGGGTGCATAAAAACATTCAAAACATTTTAAGCCGACAACTTCAAATATTCATAACAGGCATTAGTATGTGACCTATACCAGCAACATATTTTCGAGTTTAATAAATAATATATAACCTACATTTTATCAGTTTTACCATATTTATATATATATAAAATCATTACATTCTTTATTACCATTATTGTTTTTTTTTATTTCAATATTTAAAGTTATTTTTTTTGTTATTATATTAGTTTTAAGGTTAATGAAAAGGCCCACATCAATTTTTCACTAAAATGATCTATATGCCAAAAATAATTTTGGCTGTTTTTAGTATTATTATTTTAATTTTGAAACAGTCTTAAAATCGTTGATATGTCTAATTATTCACAGATTTATTTTTAAATTACTCATATATGTACTATGATATTTGGTGGTTTTCCCATCGATGCTATAACTATAATCAATTATGTAATATTTAAATAATGCAGGATAATAAATATATTATAATATTATTAAGACAATCGTTCGCAATATAACTTGTGTCAAATAATTTAATTTACAAATATAAATATATTAGCTACTGATAGATGTTTTATTATTATTATTATTATATATATATATATATAATACATATTATAATATATAATCAATCAATTAGAAAAATAATAACTATGCATCTAAATTTGTTCAAGATCGTGGAAAATGTATATAATAAATTCAATGGAAAAACAAAACTTTACACTTAGAAAACATATAAAATACGAGGTTAAATTCCGTAAATGCAAATACCAATATATCCTTTAATGACTTAATTTCCCAGATAAGTACGGACTTCATTAAATAATTTAATTCTAAACTGTCTTACAGCCATACAATTCGTAATATATATATATTTTTTTTTTTACTTGTCCAAAGAGGTGTTTTTATAATATTATGGGATATATAAATTTATATAGGGATTACTCCGTTCTTGTAATAGTAAATTAGAAAAGCAAATTTTAGTGTAATCACAGAAGAGTAAACAATTTTTATATAGTTATAAATGTGCTTGTGCATACTATTCACCTACGATGACATAAAAATTGTATATATATAATATATGTTGATATTTATTTTATAAAATGGTTGATTACTGAGCATATATTTAATTTCAATAAAAATTCATTTGTTGATAACTAATAAATCTATAAAGTTCTTTAATATCAACCTGTGTAAATTATTACACTGAAGTTTTGCTATTTAATCGCTTTACTTAAGAGTATTATGACCGCCTTCTGTTCTAAAACAGATGTAGTCAATCGGTTACATTTATACATATGATACACAGTGTACATTAAAATGTATCTATTATTTATGTCGTATCAAAAATAAAAGGTAAGAAGTAGCTGCTCAATAATTCGGTACATCACATATGCATACTAAACTATTGCCTAAACCTACATTTTATATTTATACTAGCTGGTAAGATATTTACACACTTAGTTTAAAATAAAACACGCATGAGTCAAAATATTGACATTAATACTTACTGCATATTTATTGGCTATAAGCTTTATACTTTAGTTATATGTTACTGACACAGTGAACAATTCACTAATATACATTTATAATACCAAAACTAAAACAATATGTGGTATAAAATAATAGTATTTTCTATGGCATATAAATATTATTTATTTTAGGCTTATTTTGAGTCCGTACTTATTTTCCCTGGTAATTTATGACATAACAAAGGATATACAAGATGAGGTATATGTTGTTTGCAGATGATATAGTGCTGATAGGAAAAAAATTTTGAGGAAGTGAATGATAGATTTAAAGAGTGAAAAAAAGTTCATGAAAGTAAAGAAATAAGAATTAGTAGGACTAAAATAGAATATATAGAGTATGATATTGATGAAAAGAACACAGAGAGAATGGGAAATTATTAGAAATAAAATTAAGTGAGGAATAGATATGTATTAGGATAGGTTGTGAGGTTCAAGTATTTAGGGTTTGTTTTATAGAAAAATGAATCTTCGAAGAGGATATGAAACATAGGTTGAAATGTAGATGGATCAGTCGTTACAAATCAGTTGTGTGACAAAATAATCCTTATTAAGTTAAAAGGTTAATTTTATAAGACAATGCTGAGACCTGTAATGATGTATGGAACAGAATGTTGGGAAAATAGAAATATAGAATAGAGAATGATTGTAGCAGAGATGATAATGTTACTGTGGATCAGTTGAGTGACTAGAGAGGACAAAATAATGAATGAATGTATAAGAGGTAGTATAGGAGCAACTTAAAGAATTAAAAAAATGAAGAACAATAAATTGAGATGATTCAGGAATGTATTAAAAAAGGAAAATGGCAGTCAGTAAGATTAGTAAAGGAAATATATATTGATGGAAAGTGAGGTTAGGCGAAGAAAATAAAAGAGACTGAATTAAGTGGAAGTGTAGGACTAGGGTATCCGACTTCGATTAGTTGTGAAAGAAGGCGAAGGAGAAGAAAAATGTATAAATATTATAATAAAGACTAAATTTGACGTTTTTAATAAAAATAAAATGATAAATAGCAATAAATCAATACAGTACTTGTCCATAAAAATATATACCAAGCAGGGGTGTGGCATGGGAATTAAATGCAAATGAGTAAATTATAATTCATTCGGTGAAATTACATACTCGTATTTTATTCTTAGAGACATATTTAGAGGGTAGTCTATTGGGACTGCATTTATATTATATATAGTATCGGTCCAAAAAGTATTTATATGCTTTTTAAAAAAAAATCTGTATATTTCTGATTAAATTTCAGTATATACAATTGTCAGTCAGGTTCTAATTAAATTATTTTGTATTAAACATTATTATATTAAACATTTTTATTCTATTGGAATATTTTTTTTTATAATATAATTTATAATTATACGAATAATTAACCATATAACATATTCATAACACGTTTTAGATCTAAATAATTTATAATATATTAATTCTTAAATCTATTTTTGAAAAGTCCTACATACGTTTTTGACATGTTGCAATAATATATTTATTATAGATTATTTTATATTTTATATTATTTTGAATATTATTTATTTATTTATTTTATATACTGAACTTTTTAGTGATAATAGCTTGTAATCAATCACGCTTAAGTATCGGCTATAACAAGAAACTAATTAATTTAATATATTTGCTCCACTACAATTTTTACGTTTTAGAGTAATATATTTTACATTTTTCAATATATTTTATTATATCGATATAAATATTTTGACATTCCATTAAACATATAACTATAATAAATAAATAATAATGATTATTATAAACATCTCCAAAGTTTATATGGATTTTATTTAATATATCGCGAGTATAACCCGTTTGTAAAAATATAATTTAAATACATTTTTATTCGATAATGTACATCGGTTTAAACTATAAATTTCTCTATTATTCAAGAAAATAGTTAGAATTTTTTACGATAACCAAAGTTCATCAACTTTTCTGGTTGGTTTTGACCTGCATTCATTTTAAAGACACAGTATAATTTCAAAACTTTCCCCCGAACTGTACTGAACTTAACTGAAAGGCTTGAAATTGTTTATATAATTAACTGATCGCGAAGAGATGTAATTCGATATCAATTATATAGTTTAATGTACACTTATCGATGACGATAATATGTATATACATAAATTATTTTTAATTGTATTATCGAACGTAAAATCGATATTTTATTGTCTTTAGAAGTACCGCCAAAATTAGAAAGGTTTAAAAAAATTAACTATATATAAATACGATTATTTTTTACAAAATAAATTATATTATTATTAATATGAAAGAGCAAGTGAAATATAATTATAAGAGTATAAATATGTAATATCAATTAAAAAAAAAAACGGTAAAATTTCGTAATTAATATATAAATATTAATTCATAACTTTCTATAATTTAATTCATTGAATACCAAATATATCTAACTAGATAAGTGCATTTATATTATATATTATATTTATATATAATTATTATAAAATACAATAAAAAAGTCATGGTAGAATATCGCACATGGATAGAATCTAGGTGAAGGAAGGGTTCTAGGAGAAATCTGATAATTTGTTTTCGATCTCTAAAGTAGGTACATAATATAGAATTAATTTTCTATTTACAAGATGCAATAATATAATTTATATATTTATATATTTATATATTTTATTTTATTGTTATTTTTAGCGTTGAATAAAAATTGAAACACACTTTTCCCTCCTACCCTGAAATAAATAAGTAGTTACACCATATAAGCTTATAATAGTAATAGTAATACTAGTATTACCAATCTTTTATCGTTAGCATACACACTTTTTATATATAAAAATTTTTTTTTTCTTTATATGTGTATCAGAATATGTCATCTTCAATGATTATATCTTGTATTTAAACATATTATATTATAAAATTTATAACATATCTTTTGTTTCAAACATAATTTGATTAGCACGTAAAATTTCCTAAAACGGCGTCTCGTATAGGCAATTTAAGGGCACCAATGAAATGAATCGGCAGTTGTTCCAAACTCCCCCCCCCTATTTACTACATTTGTTTAATTACATTTTCACTACCGTTTTTCTTTTTACCGAATAAAATATTAATAATCATTTAATAATTATAAACGAATTCCAAAAACAAATAATAATAATAATAATAAAATAATTAGCTCCCTCAAAAACCAAATTCGGTCCAATATCAAAGAATTTATAAGTTATAAAATACTGCAATAGATTGCATTTTTCCCAGATTTTTCCAAAATATTATATTATACATAAATTATCATGATTTATGATAATTTTATACTTATCCAGCCTTTCGAGAAGTAATATACATAGCTTATGACTCAAATTAAATTAATAAATACATTGTAATTTATTTATCATTAATAAAAAAAATAACATTTTAACTCAACATCAAAAGGGATCTATTATTAAATTATAAAATTTTAATATTACGATCATCAAAATTCATTAGGTGTATATAAATAAAAAGTTATATATATATATATACATGATACAGCCACATTAAGCGGTAAATATTCAGTCATCACGTGGTATTTCTACGTGATGTATTTTATCACATTATTTTTCTATTCGACCTTCTCGGAATCATATGTTATTGAATATTACTCTATGATTGAGAATTCCTTTATTATCGATAATGTTTCTAAAATTTCTACTGTCGATTTTCAAACCACAATACTTTTAAATGGCTATTCATTAACGGTAACGTATATAAATATGAATACATACAAATATATCATACGCATTTTCTTTTTCTCTTCCGAATATATACCTATGTCTTACTATATATTTAATGTAATCGAGTGAAATTGGCAAAACAGAGACTAAATAAATAGTAGCGTTTGGGAAAAACCTCTAAAAACCGATTGGAAAATTACGTATAGAGACCGAGACCTTGGGGAATAAACAGGCGTCGCAAATGCTAAATATCTGGAGGAAACGGTATCCGGTCGATTTTATTTTAACACCGCTCTACCTAACATTAGAACATAAAAACAGCTAACTTGACAAAAAAATATAAAAGTACTTAATATATAATATATATTGTAGGGACTATGTAAATGGCTAAAACGTTAAATGAATTAATATAGTATTATTCATAAAAAATCATTTGCGTATGTATTAACAGAATATTACAGTTTACAGCAATTACATAATTTCAGACACGCTGTCAAAATATTGTATAAGAATATTACAATGGTAACAATAGGTGTGTATAATATTTGTTTTCTATGTTGGTAATATTTTCAAAACATTTTGACAAAATATCTATTGGTAGAGAAATGCAGCATTGAGACAATATGGTGAATATTAATGTGACAATTATTTATCAACCTTTCACATAAACAATGTGAAAATATTTAATCACGATATTGAATGACAAAAACAGGGAGAGAATAAAACCAAAATGGTATTTTAAACTCCCTTATAAGTATGGTACGACAGTGTTTTCTCCCCATGATAGCGGGCTACGAAAACTCGTAAGGATTTTCCAACTCATCACCTGTAATAAATTGAACCCGTTTTCCCGAAATATCACATATACGCGGCTAGCGACTCTGCTACCTAATCATTGATACGAATTTCAGATACTTGACTACTGCAGAGTTGTTTGATCATATAATTTATACATATAGAAATCATCAATGGGGTAAATGGGTTTTTAGAGAATATTCCTTTAATAATATAAACGGTCACTATGAATAAATTTTTTAGTAAATCTATTCATTAGTGTACACGAGTTTTTCGGTTGGAATTATATGGAGTATTGAATTTGTTTTATTTGTATCGCACGTGGTAAATACCAACCATATTTATTTTAACAACTTAGTATAGCTAATTCTATCTTCTATCATTCATTCTTGAAATAAAAATTTCATACCATATTTAAATATAATTTTAGGTTTTGTTTAGAACATGAATAAAACACATGTCTTAAGTATTTAAATACATATGTTTTCACAATGCTGTATAAAACATAATATCACATTATATCTCAAATGTGTTTTTAAAATATTGTTTTGAACATGAAAAAACACATATTCAAAATATTAAATTTACAATATTTCATAATAAAATAACTTTTCAATTGTTATATTTAGACTATTCAAGTAATAAAACCCTATTGTTCTAAATTGTATGCAAAATTATTTATAATGTATAATTTATGAACATATTTATATTTAATAAATTACTTAAAAAGTCCAAAAAGTCTACTTAAATAATCTTTGTTAAGATAACATTTGTATAAAACGCAATACGTTTTTATTATATAGTATTAATATAAACTATATAAACTTTAGATATCATAATTCGTTTTCGATAAGTTTTATTACTTTAATAAAATAAATTAAAAGTACAATATAGATCGAGATTTATTTTAATTTTTTTAATTTTATACTTAATATAAATCCTTTATTATAAACAATAATTTACACAGCATGAATGGTTTTTTTATCAATACATCTATTACAATGTGGAATTTTCGAGAATTCAGGTGAACATCGATTTTCGATTAAGTTAATTATACTCTACATTAGTGGTTGGGTTAGCTCATAATAAATACAATTTAATATTACCCAATATAATCACAACGTGAAAAACTTAATACACGTGGTGACATTAAAGTTCAACGAATATCTTATAAAAAAATCACTAGTGTCTGAAAAATAAATAGTTTAGTTGTAAACCTACATTTTTTTTTAATATTATTAAATTTTTTACTATAAATTTTATATTATTATAATTGTATATTATTAATATAATCCTGAAGGAACAAAAATAATAACAATGCGAAAAAATGAAATATCCTTAGTATACTTTTCTGAAAATAAATTGAAATATCAATAACCAGATATTTATAACTAAATACAAAATTCAGTCCAAATAGCCAAATAAAGACGTGTGAACATTAATTAAATTGAAATTGTTTTACCTATATAATAGTTTAACATATATAACTGATAAACTAAATTCTGTAGTACGATTTATAATTATAATATTATTATAAATATTTTTGGGGAAATTAAATCTATACTCCTGTGGCAATACACTTGTAAAACTATAAAGATAAAAAAACACCAGTTTGCAAAACATTTAATATTAAAAAAAAAAAAAAAAATAGAACAATATTTACGTATAAACAACTTTATTCAAATGAGTAAAACACTATAAGGGAAACCGAGTAGAAAAATGCAAAATAAAAATTTACACCGACGCACAAAAAACAAATTCCAAGACTAAAATTGCGAAAAAAAATTATAAATTTAGATTATCAATCGCATATGCCTTTGTTTTGTTTCAGAAGAATATATCATTATATATTGTGTAAAACATATTCAAAACTGGTAGAACAATAGTCTCGACGCACAAATGCGTGCATCGTGCAATATTATCTTACTCCGTTTGCAGGGCAAACGTAAAATACAAAATTCTCATAACGATCGGATGATAGCGTATCCAAATAATTATCAACATGACAATGGCACAAAAAAAATCTGTTTAATCGTATTATTCAAAAATTCCAGAATATGAATAAAAACGAACCAAGATACCGAAAAAAAAGTCTTAAATGCGAATACAAATTTTAATATGCACAGATCTGCCAGACTGATACTATTGTAAGTACAATAGAAACGACTTGGTGCGAGATTAAATGCCAAATAAATAATGTTAGCTATCGAAAAATGGCCTGTATAATATATATATATGTATAATACCTATACTATAATAATAGATATATTATATCAGGGCTTCAAACTGGTATTTCCTGAAAACCGGTTAAAAACCACTTTTCGAGAACCAAAAACCACTTCCTAGGTTTTATTTTTAAATCTAAATAGTGGTCATCGGTAACCGGTAACCGAAAATTATATTTTGGCGTTTCACATTTACCGGTAATCGTTTTATACTATTACCGGTAATTGTAACGGAACCGAAAACCTACCTATGTTGAAAGTAATAAAAAAAAAAAAAACCACTAAGCCTTTTCTAAGGTGCAAAAAATCATTATTTATATATTATTACATTATTAATATTATTTTATTTGTTTATCATACCTTCATAATTTTTACTTAGTATTTTTATTTATAACAATTTAATCTTTAATCTTTATTTTATAATACCTTATACATATTATTGTATTATAATATGGCATTTAATAGTAGGTGCATATCTATATACTAGTAATATGGTTTATAGCTAGTGTAATAAAATTAAATTTATAGGTAACAAAATATTTAAAAATATCTCGTCAATTGTTATATTATACTATTCTGTGTACTATACGTGAAGTATATAGTTTAATCAGATTATCGACTTATTGGCGATTGTGAAAAGCATGGATATTATTAATATTATTATACTAGGTTTATATGCAGGTACGGCTGTTAAAAAATCGTTGTTTACGATCATTATTTTTTAATTATTATGAATTCTATATAACTAAATTACTGAATTAGTGCGATCGTGACGAAACTTACTTTAACATAGAATGTACTTTCTAAATAATTTTAATAATCTAACAAATATTGTGGGATCGGAAAGCAGAAACCCAAAAGTCGGACGATGAATAGTCATAAATATTATAAAGGTTTGTCAAAAGCCTATTTAAATTGTAATTAACTGTTCTAAAAAGTTAGAAACGGCTTAAAACTGGTGACCATTTATGATAAATAGGAAGCGAGTGATTATAAACCAAGAATTGGTTATTTTTAGGTTAATTAGGTTAAATAAGGAAACGGTTATCTTAACAAAAATGGTGACGATGACTTATTTTTTGAATAATCAAAGAACCATTTTATCGATATATATATTTAAAAAACCGCTTAATACCGGTTACCGGTTCTTAAAGTTTTTCTGCTTTTAGCGGGACTAGTTACCACTATTTTCAGAAGCAGTTTTAAGCCCTGATATATATACTTGTATATACATTATACATATATATATGGCATACACAAAATTTAATTGAAACAAAGTTGTAGAAAGTAATTCGTTTAATATTTCTCTCGTGCCACACACATATTACATATCTGAACACAGGCGAGAAATGGGAAGGTAAATAAACCACTTATCCAATATTTTATGAAGAACTATACTATATACTCTTATTGTTCAACATGAAAGGAAGGCGTCTACATAAAATATAAAATAATGGAAAGGAACTTTAGATCGGTTTAAGCACTTACATTAGGCGAAATAATATCCTGTTAAATAATTGAGTGCACCCCGAGGGAGGGATCCGGTGACTGACAGTAAATAATTTAAACTTGACATAAAACTCATCGTACAGACTTCTTGTGAATCACAGCAGACCATGAATATTGAAAATCACACTAATTGCAAACGGCACTTTAAACGTAACTATTATAACAGTATATATTATACAATTAAGATAATACTCTGGGCATATAATATATTAAATTACATAACAAATTATATTGAAATATTTAATACGGACATATTTATATGATCCGATACAAGTTTATTATGTCACTCCAGAATTTTGATCGAAAACGTATATTTGTTATTATAATGTTATAGTTAAGTTATATGTGTAAGTTAGTATAGCGTTTGTGAAATCATAATTTATTGGTTAGACTTAAATTTGAAGTTATAGCCTTTCAAAATGTATCTATTTACGTTAAGCCGAGGCCATACATAAAAATCAAACCACCATAGTTTAATCGCTATGTATAATCTAGGCTTTATACACATGGGATTTTGATAACTGATAACATACAGATTCCAGTTATTGAGAAAAAAAACATTTTTGTTTCATCACATCTTCATACCTCCTCCGCCCATTGTGGGGTTTTTTTTATCATAGTTCAACATATACTTAATTTTCTAAATACGTAATTTTAATATGACTGACTAATCCAATTACTAACAAAATAAAATGGAATATATTCAACACAAAAGAGTCAAAAAATATCAAACATGCAATGTAGCACGTCACACGCATAATAAATAATAAATTCATGAATTAGAATACCCGTAACTTTGAAACGTTCAACCGATAAATTCTTAGTCAGTTTTAACTTGCTTATGTACTTATTCTATCTATGTAATTATCTGATTAAAATTCCAAAATTCTTGAGAAACGTGGTAAACTAGTTTTTTCCCGATATACCTAATACAAGTAATGACTACAATACGCATTATGGTATAATAAATATATTTATATATCTACGACGATAATAATTAGCAATGAACAAAAATATTGAGTGATTTGCATATAAGAATAATTTGTCAATTATTATGGAGAGAGAGAGAATGATTTTAGTTCCTATGAATAAATCGAAGAAGTTATATCCACATATTTAACGTTTAGAACCATGAATTAAAGTTTAATAATTTTAAATCAAAATAGAGGTATGGGTTCCATCAGTTTTACTGTAGTTATATGTTTTTTATTAATTTGTTTATATTTTTGGGTATACTAAAATTAAAATAGAAATGTATGAAAATGTTTATCTTTCACATTTAGGTACATAGGACATAAATCACAGAATTCCTGTAAAAATTGCAAAAATCTAAAAATAGGTACCTATACTACCATATTTATTTGGACTTCACATTTTTAGAGAGTTTTATTTTAGTATTTTCAAACATTTTATCATTTTAGAATTTATAATATTTTAAAACTGTCACGTTTTCGTTCAATTATTATTTAAATAAAGTTTGAAATTTTAATACTGAAAACTTAAATAATGTAATAAAACTCTAAATATAATATAATAATATTATACAAAACTTAACAATTTGATTTAAAATTTATTTTAATTTCAAGATGCAATTATTAACTTTTAGATTTGTTTTACTAGAGTGTACAACGCAAAGAGCTTAGACTTAACACATTTTCTATACATGTTAATCACTGCAGTTTTATATATCTCATTTTATAGTACAAACTCCTTAAATATGTCACTGGATTCACCACTAGATTTATTCAGTTATAATCACCCGGAATACTCGAGATGGTCATTATCAAAGTCAATATTTTTATATGTTGTGTTTTTCTACCTATTTTTAAGTAAAAAGTAATAGACAATCAAAGAAATCTGGGGTTTTTATTAATAGTATTATTTTTATATATATTATTTCGTTTTAATAAATAAAATAATAAACTTAAGATTTAAAACTCAATTTTTTTTGAGTATCTGTATCTATCCCATTAATACACTAAATAGATCATGTGCAAATATTATATTGTTAAAACTATCTCATTAGCACACATGATAGCTTTTCACTTAGAAAGGAAGTATTATTTGATCCGGTGATTGAAAAATCGATTGCAAATACTAGTAAAATCATTGAAAATCCAAAATGAGTATTTTAAGCAAAAATTTAAAAAGGAAAAAATCAAATCCGGTATTTCATGCTGTGTAGGCACATGATTCGGTATGCTTATTGTCCGACAGTAGCTTATCTATAACACGATTAAATTGCTACAGTATGAATGCAGTAATATTTTTTAATTTAGAAAGTTATCAAATATGTCAATGATAAGAATTTAATTTGTAAAAGTACTTCTTTCAGTCGCACATATTAACCGGGCAGAGTTAATCGCTCACTCGGGCAGTTTAATTCGAAAATATCACCCAATTTGCTGTGAATCACCACATCAACTGAGTAAAAGCTAACAGGTTCAATAAAATACGGATTAGGTGTATTTCTTTCGGTTTCGCCTATAATTTGACATCGTTGCAACCGATTACATATGTAATCGTGTCGGTTTTCGAATGAACAATAAGCGGTTTTTAAAAACGTAAAATGTACAGAATTGTATTCTTACCTTTAATGCTATACACGGAATAAAAATAAACCAAAATACAAATACATAATTCAAAATCTTTACTCAAAACTATTGTAAAAATATTAAAAATATGGTAATGGTAATCCAAATCTAAAATCTATTAATATATTAGCATATTATATATATATATATATATATATCAAAATCAATGTATAAAAATTTTCTTATTTCTAGCTCCGAATTCGATAAAAACCGTTTTACCTCATCAACTATTTTTATGTATAAATATACAATATAACAGTGAAAACAAGCGCCATACAACAACCCACCATTACCGCTATGTAAAACTCACGCGAATCTGCCGTTTGATAAACTGCTACTACGTGCGAATAATAATAACAATAATAACAATGATACTGAGGGGAAAATTGTCTTGAAAAATCAACACCACCAAATATTGAGATGTTATTCACGGAACAAAATTCTCCCGTAATATTATATTAATACCTATATAATTAAGGTAGGTATTTTATGATAACAATATATATATAATAAAACCATAGTAGACACACGTCTACGACAAAATATTTTTAAACTATAACTGTAGTGAACAATTTACAATGATAATTTTTGAAAAAATTCTATGTTTTTACTAATAACTTGCCACGTAAGATCGGAATTTTATGTATTAGTACATTTACTACACTTTGATTTATAAATCACCAACATTTCCTAAACTTCATATTTCAAAATATTCTAAAATTTCACACGACTTCAATAAACAATTATAATAATTAAAATTATTATTTTTAATTATTTTATTATTCGTAAGCAAAGTTCAATATTTTCTCATACTAGAAATGTATTTTTTTCATATAAGTAAATATATGAACAAATAAAAACTTAAATATTTTATACATTTCATGATGTATCCCTTATTTCTATCTTTAAACCAATATTATAATTATTTATCAATACCTATTCATTATATACATTCATAGCATTATCTAAATATAAGATATGAATATAAAATTCAAAATTCAAAAAACAGAAATAATTTGTGAGTGATAAATTGTAATGTCCTTTAAAGAAAGTGGGTATACTGTAGATTATATTATACGAATGCAGTACCAAAGTTTTCAAAAATGGAATCCACAACGTGATATCAATTCAAACAAGATGCAATGTTGGATATTCAAAATGTAATATCATGATGGTATTTCATAGAAAATTTGATTGAGAACTCGAAATTTTATCGTTAGCAAGTTCACAGAAATGCGTAAAATAATCAAGTTATTAAAAAATTATATTTAAACATGAGATATTTATGGATTTTATGATTCTAAATTAATTTGAATTGCCTCAAGAGAAATGGTATTTTGAATGTTATTCAATATTGTTTATGCAGTTATGTATGTTTTTGCAATCTGATTTCGATATCTGAATTTTTCAAATAAAGTACAAAAAAGTAAAACAAAATACATTAATTTATCAATCGTTTGAACGCACATTGTCGCAAGGGAATACGAAATAAATTTGAAAAAAAAAAATCGTTTTAGCTTCTGCAATTGTGCAGAGTACGTGTGAATTATTGACAGGCAATTCTGCGGCAGCGTAAAATAAGTTTAAGAAAAAAAAAAAAATAAATAAATACAAATATCATCGTCAGCAGACGTTATCCAAGAGATTTCCTTCACGAAATATCATACTTGGGGTCTGGCTGTGCCCACAGAACGTCGTATGTATAATATTATACTTTGGCAAGAGTAACGTTTCGGAACGATAGCTGTCGCGCACGGATTGTGAAATAGGCACAAAAGGCACATAACCGTGATTATGTTTGAAAAATAAGAAAAAATAAGTCGTTTGTTTGGTATGGACGTAGATTACACCCACGCATACACATTTATATATACAGAGTGATTCCGATTGTATATATTATGGATATTTTCCTAAATACGTAAAAAAATGTATTACAAGATGAAAGTGTTATAATTATTATTATTATTATTATTACATTATTATCGGGTCGATAGTAAATTTATATACCTATGCTAAAAGTAGTTAATTATAAACTATCTTCGTTAATGTAGTTAATATTTTTGCACATTTTAGGGTTTTCGGGTTATATTCGGTAATTTGAACCGAAAATCATGTATTTTTTTTAATAATTGTCACGTATTATCTTAGATTATATTGTTTAAGATACCTATATGTAAATACAATATATTTTTTTATAATTGTATTATAAAAAAAACTATCCAAGTTTGGGCATAAATAAGAAATATAAATGACAAATATTTCAACATGCAAAAAAAAATGAAATAGTTTATATTGATTTGTCTAACACAGTAAAGTATAAATACAAGTATTATCATTAAAATACTCAAAAAAAAATATGTTAAAAAAACACTATATATTTATAATATATACACATAGGTAGTGTACATATATCCTTTGTTTTTGTGCGCATAATATTTCATTTTGTTTTACTGCATAACTTTTCATAGTTATGTGTTGTCCTCGCTCTAGTTATAATATAGGACAAACTAAAATGATTTAATATATATTATATAGTTTTGTGTACCCAGAACCAAAAGTTTCAACTCATCAATTTTCGAAAATGAACTTTTTCATCAGTGCCCCCATTTTCTGTTTGTTTATGGATATTTTGTTTCTTATATATTTCTTTATTTTTAATGTTAATATATAACAATTGTCAATTAGGCTTTAATAAATAAATAAATAAATATTTTTACATAATAGAGTGAAATAATTCGCATCGCTTATTGAATATGATGAACACTAATATAAATCGTTATAAATATTAGTACAAAAAAAAAAAATTAGGTAATAATATCAACAGATTCTGACTACCTACATGATTTTTAATATTTTTAACTTGACTTATTGGGAGAATTTTGGAGAATTAAATTGAAAATAAAACGAGAACCGAAAATTGTAATACAAACATTACATTTTTCTATTTTCTTAATTTGTTATTTCGTAGTATAAAAATGTTTATTTTTCAAGACAAAACTTTTCTTTAGGTACCTGACAATAATTCATCTGATTAAATTTATTCTATATATTGAAACATTTTTCAAATAAAAATATAATAAACAGATAAACTAATATAGCTCTCGATGAATATAAATCGTTATCAATATTATGACAATGAGAATATAACTATGAACAGGTTCTGAGCGGATGAGTGTTTAAATTTAAAAAAAAAATAAGACCCGTACATTTTAACCCAATTTTCACGTTTAACTATTTCCTCAATGCATTATTTTTTGATTCAAAAATATTTTTTTTTTTAAACAAAACTTAGCTTTGCCTAAAAACAATTGGACCTACTTGTTATATTCTATGGTTACATCAAATCTCATTAAAACTGTTATAATTGCAACGTTATTGAATGTAGTTTTATTGATTATATACAATATACAATCAATGCAATTTCACAGACTATCTGGTATCGTTAAAAATCAATGAAAACCATGTGACAAACATAATACCGTATTACCGTAATGGACAATTAGTTCTGAGCACAAGAATTTTAACTTCATGCTTATGAAGAGTGAGGTTTACAATTTAAAAATCAAACGGGAACCCCATACATTATATCTATTTCGTTAGTGTATTATTTAGTGGCGAAAAAGCTTTTTTTTTTTTCATAGACAAAACTCTGGACTGCAATATTATCCATACGGGCGTGCTGCGCCGCTGCAAAACGTGAAATTTAAATCTTTCTGTGTGTATGTGTGTGTGTGTGTTTGTATACACGAATACCTAAATGCCTAATAATATATTAGAGGGCGTTCAAATATTACGTCGGCACATTTTTAGCATATGTAGACCCCCTCCTCCCCATTGTCAGGAAATGTTCAACCTCCCCTACTATATTACGACAGCATATGTACGGAGATCCCCTCTATTATAAAATAAAAAATGAAAAATAAAAATTTTCTGAATTTTATATGAAAAAGTCCATATTTAGTTATATATTTTTATTTTTTTAAATTATTTTATTATTGCTGACGTCAGCATGGTTTTAACCCTCATCTCCATCCCACTTGTCGGCAAATGTCGACAGATCTCCCCTACACCCCTACGCCTAGGCGCTACGTAGAGAGTCTAGATAATAAAAAGAGTGGCCAACTAGGAGATGACTTTCTATTGGTCTACTGTTATCAGTTTTTATGGATCCAAATGTCATTAAAAAAACGTACATAAACATACGGTTTTGACGTTTTTTTGGATGTTTTTGAAATAAAATATAAAATTTCTCTTATATATTATTCATTAGTAATCAGGTAATACATTTGTATTATATTGTGATATTACTGTGTGTATTTTATTATATTTAATATACGGGCATATTAAACGGGTTTTAATTGTCAAATATTTTATCTTAGAGATATGGTCAACTTTTTGCCTGCATTATTTTAATGGAATTTTTTAGTGCCCAAATTCTAGCAACATTTCCGTAAAATGTACGCGGGAATTATATTGCGGCTTATCACTGAACTGGACACTCTCTTATCAACTAGGCTCTGTACGCTTACGTAATACTTGAACGCCTCCTCCCCCCCCCCATATTATTATTACGTGTGAGTTTTTTCGCATGAGCTTTGGGACGGACGTACAACGGTACAGTAGAGGTGCCTAACCGGCGGCGTGGTGTGTGTGTCGGGCAAAACGTTTGGAGACATACGGCGGAAAAACGTAGAGAAACGAATTGTACGGTGGGTGGGGGGGGGGAACAAAATGGGTATAGGACAAAGGAAAGCGATTTTATTTTTTCGCGTTTCTTATTATTATCTCGGCGGAGACGCGTGTACGCGAGATATATATATATTGGTTAGGTTAGGTGAGTATATAGTCGCGGAGCGGTAGCAGTAATAGCGTGGTAAAGTTGCACGGTGTATACGCCGTAGGGTGTGCCGGTGCTCGCTCGTATACGTATACCATGTACGTATTAATGTTTTTATTGGCTGTGCTTTTGGCCCGGGGCCGCTAAAGTCCTCTCTTCCTCTTTTATATTTTATTTAGTTTTTTTTTTTTTCTTTTTTTTCCACCGACACCGTAGCAAACATCATTAGTCAGCTCCTGTATGTGTGTGTGTGTGTGTGTCAATACAGTGCACACACACGTAGCAAACAACTATATATGAGTATATATATATATATATATATACGGCTCGTACCGAGTTTCTAACGTGTACGACGCGTACGCCATTTCTGTTTTTATTGTTATTATTATTATTATTATTTTGATTTCTTTGCTTGTTAATATCGTTCGCACACGCACACGCACGCATATATGATGTATTATGGTAGTGTTGTACCGAATAGATTGTTCCGGGCGCATTTTGAAAACGCGCCAATTATAAGCGGAAAAATCGCACGCTAGGACGCGGAACGCTGCCCGAAATCGTGCAAAAGTTGAGGCTACGCGCGTTTCGTTTCACGTGCGTTCCAATGTTATATACGTTATATAATCTCTTTTTAATCACCGAATTCGATATTGTAACGGAAATATTCGGGTGCCGTACATACAATATTACGATCCGAGCGGATTGGCGGACATCCTGTCCGATATTATTTGGGCACGACTCAAATATTCTATGTGGGCCGAACATGGCCACGGACGCTTGGCCCTCACACCCCCTACAAAATGGTTAAAAACACTATACGGAAATCCGACGATTTGACGTACATTTTAGTACTATATGAAGCAAATTTAGTACCTATATATGATATATAATATATTATGTAGGTTCAATACGTGATTAATAAACGAATTATTAAATTCATCACAAATTATTGCGTATTCATCGGGATAACGGTCGACCAAAAACGATTTGTATAAATATCGGATTCGATTTTCGTTATTTTCTCTTCTGGCCACAAACAAATATGTGAATATTATAAAATCATATTTGTACACGTTTATGCGTTTTTATGTCGTTTTTGACGATAAGAATCCCTCAAATGTTCCCTAGCTATTAAATGAACTTGTATTGAAACTATATCAAGTTATTACATCAGATTGTGGATTATAGCCACAAACATTATACTTACTTAAGTATAAGGTCTATGCTAACAGCACACAAAATATAGTGATGGGAAACATTTTCAAATAAAGTATAATAAATTATTACAACAATTTTTTTTATATGCTCAAAACAACTAGTTTATACACAATTTTGCAGGTTCTTCAGCTACAAATAAAGTATTTGGAGGATAAGCCTCCGTAAGCTCCCTTCCATAGATAGAGACCGCTCAGCCCATGAATCCAAGTCCAAAATATTTCCTGGCAATAGTAGTATTATGTATATATATCTAATATTTTATATGTATTTATATTTCCATATATTTTTTATTTGAACGAGATGTATTTTTAAGCCGAAAAAACCCATACACGATTACACATAAATTGAAATTACATCGATTTTATTGTACATAATATGATTTCACATATTTTGGAACACATCAAAAGTGGGCATTTAATTATAGTCAAGAAATTTGAGAGTAAATAGTTTGAAAAGTAAATGTTTTAACTTTTAAAATCAACTAAACATAACTCGTTAATAAATTCGTTTCAGACATTTTAATATGTAGGTAATAGAAATTTATTTACATAATATCAAAAACGAAATACATAAATAAACTGACGTTCGTAAATAATATCACAGAAAATACAAATATTATTACACTAATTGAGTTATGTGATCACAATACTGATATGCTGAAATCTCCATCACGCTAAAATCATTATCATGATAAAATACACATGGAGATAGTTAAACTGAATCACTAGCACACCAATTTAATGTTTGATCACGCCGACGGTGACCTCTCAATTCAAAAAAGGAACAAATCCAGTAGATGTTTTCTTTTTGAATTACTTATATAATACTTAACATACATTTGGTTAAAATACTCAAGAATATTGAACCTAAAAAATATATAAATTAGTAGAAGGTTTTTAGTGATCCACTAAGTTTTCCTGAAATGTTTAAAAACTGTTTACTGTAATCGTTCAGCTTATTTTCAGGAACAAAATTGTTTTTATTATTATATTCAATCAAATGAGAATTTACAGAAATATAATTTTAAATAGAGTAAAAACATTTTATTCATTCTTACATTTATATCACAATCTTTATTACTATTATTCATTGAATAGAAAAACTGTTCAGTTGGCATTAAAACTCAATTTCAGATAAGCTTAATTATTTTTATTCGTTTCATAATGGATTATGGAAATTTAAAAATATAGTGTTATTATTATTCAAACTGTCATTTAAATTAAGATAATGCAATTTCAGTTTTGAGATTATTGTTGAAAATGTATTTTTATTTTTTAAATTTAACTTATTTTCAAGTTATAATAAGTATTCATTCGGACAAATGTATTAACTCATAAACAGAGATCATTTTATTCAATTTGTATTCACAATTATTAATAATAATAATTTGTATTATTGAAATAAATGTTTTTCTTCAACATTAAGCATATCCTAAATATCGTATAATATCACAATTAAAATTGTAGATACTTAAATAAATAATTTTAGCCACGTTCCAATTTTCAATATCTTTTAATCCACACGTTATGCTTCTATGTCAAAAATTAAAATTGCACGTAAATATAAGACCATATTATTTTTTCGAGTCTATTTCATCTAATAAAATTAAAAAATTGTGTGCATTGTGCATTGTAATGTATGTATTTGTTAATCGGTTATTTGAGAATCGACTAATCTTTGGAAAGAGGTTTTGGTTAATGTACAGTGTGTATGTTAACAGTTTTAAAGTTTCAAACAGTAATACTACAATATTGTATAGATACATTTATATTTGTATACCTGAATAGAAAGTTACACTAAAATATATATACTTATATAGAAGTATGTGTGTATTAAATTCAATTACAGGATGTATTTTTATATCTTATATTATAGATATTTTTATAACGGCATTGTAAATTTTCTATTTGTATTTTAACGATAGAAATAAATAAAAAATAGATATGTTTAATAAAATATTTTCGAAAAAAAAATAGATCTAATAGTACGATTATAACTTCCAAACAATTATTCATATTTTCTAAAAGCAAAATGGCTGTAATAAATAATGAGCTCAGTCCTCCAACCAAATATTTAACAATATTAAAATGGCTATTGTAAGGTAACTCTTTGCTAATACTAAAACACTATATAATATTATCGATTTATTATTTTATAAACAGATTCCTTATAGAATGGCTCACGGGTATCCTGTTAAAAGATAAAATATTTAATTTAAGAGAAATTAATAGTGATATAGCATGACCCAATTTAATGAAATGGTCATAGGGTAATAAAGCATATAAACGAAAATGTTCATGATATCAAATATAAATATTATATTTATTACAATAAATTGAAATAAACAACTAATATTATGAGTGTATCGCAAACTATATTATAATCTATTGTATTTCGATCATTTAGACTTTTTTGGGACTTAAGTAATATTCTAACGTTATGACTCCACTGTTTAACAAAAATTTTTTTTTTACAAAAAAAACTTTTAAAACATTATATATATATTATATATATATAAATATAAGACATAGGATAATATAATATATATCTAAACCTATATTTTAAAACATTAAATACCTAGTTAGTAATATTTACACTTGTAAACGCAAATAATTTATGTGAATTTTAAATTTTTTGCATATTTCACGAAAATTATAAATAATACTCTGAATGAATTATTACACAAAATTACCATTCCAAAGTTTCGTTCCTCAAAAACATCTTATACCTCATAAAATCAATAGGCTGCAGAAAAAAATTTACACTAAAGCCCACAAAATATTTATACGCTCCGGTAATGTATATTATACATTATTATAATGGCAATTTTTAATACATTTTCTCGTTCATTTAATTACAAAATACAGCTCAAACGAAAATATTTTCTATTTAATAATATGCACGCGTGGTATATGGGCGTAAGATTATATTGGCACATAAAAATAATAACAATGTACATGATTTATATTTTATACCCATTTACCCAACACGTTCAAATATTTAAGTAACAATTTTTTAAATTTAAATTAATATTATATTTAATATTCATAAGATAGTACTATTATAGTGTATAGATAGACATACTAAAATTTCAGATAATTTCACAGCCCATCACACACTAATGTATTAACTTAAAATCAGTCGTATTCTATAATTTATCAATGTATAAAACGTATTCACTTTGGCTAAAAATAAGGACCATGAGAATGTTATTTGGCCTTTTTTTAGTCGAGGCATTTATTTGTGTAGGAAACGGATTATGTGATTATATGATTCAATATTGTACGAATATAATAAATAAAGTCCCTGGCATTTTTATATCTAAAACAAATTAATCAAATCATGGTATATACATAAATAAATAAAACTATACTTAATCAATAGTATATCATTGGCCACATATGTTGTTTTTTTTTTTATTTCAAAAAATATTGTATACATTTTCATTTTTTTTTTCTTTAAATTTAAATGTACAAAAATATTGATCTTTTGATAATTTATGCAAAAGTTTTAAACGTTTAATTATGTATTGACATTTCACTGATATTTGGCGTATTTTAATACTTTTATTAGTTTCAACTTTCACGTAAAATAAATGCATGGTTTAGATTCGCCTCCTATATGATATAATATGTCTAACCATATTACCTACATAAGCAAAGTTAACCTTTAAATAGCTTCTACCCAGCTTTTAAGTACCTTTTAAGTATTACAATTTTAAAATTGCCATTATTGACAAACCATCACACAAAGTAATCATGCTAAATTAATAAATTCAATAATTATCTATATAGAAAAACATACTTACCTAATCATATAAAGTAATCCAAATATTTAATAATATGTACATAAATGAGAGAACAAATATTTTAATATTATAAAACTATAAAAAAATGTAATTAAAATAAAATTACAAAACAATAAAAAAATACTAAAAATTGTTTTTTTTTTTTAGAGTTTAAAACAATATTTATTTTTACCAATTTTTAAGAAAAATTTAAAAATATTGCCTATTTTATAAAATTAATATAATAATATGCCTAATTATATATATATATATATTTTTATTCTACTTTTTTTTAAATATTCATTCTATATAAAAATGGAGAGAACAAAGCATAAATTGATTATTTTAAATGGTTGAGAGTTTAAAACAATATGAAGACTGCTAGTTAATTTCTAGTGAGAGTGAAACAACACAAAATAGGTTAATGGTTATCGATATTTAGTGTATGAAATAGAAGGTGTACAGAAAGAATGTTCTAACAAAAGACAAGTATGTGATAAATAGATGATAAAAATATATTAAAGAATTATTGAATGAGAAATTTCCCAGAACTGCAGTGATCAAGTTCAGTGAAATTTAGTATGGTGGATTTAATATTAAAAGAAAAAATGTAGATTTCCATTAAAAAAATTTTAAATAAAAAAGCTGTAGGACCGTAAAATCTACCAGTAGAAGTATGGAAAGCATTATAGAATTAAATTAATTAAATAAAAATTATGGAAAGGGTGGCTAACAAAGTTCTTTAATTTAAATAAAAACTAGTTGAAGGGAAAATTTCTGAGGTGTGAAGAAATTATTGTATAGTACCAATATTTAAGGGTATATAAAATTTATAGGAATATGGAAACTACAGAGAGGTAAATAATATCAGTCAGAGTATGATGATTTGAGAAAAGTAATACATAAGATAATATGAAGTCACATTTTGTTAAAAGAAATCAGTTTGGACATATACCATGGAGGTCAACAATGGAGCTAATACAGGGTGGGGCACTAAAACGGCCGATTTTCAAAGATAAATTATAAAATAAAAAAACGAATAAAAATTAATTATTATTTATTATAATGAAGTACATAACTTTCCATTTATTTTTTAAAACGATAAATGAAATTATTGATCATATTGACATAACGATTTGAATTAACAGTTGTTGCCCATCCATTTTCGTCCTCATGAAAATACGAGCCAATGATGCCATAATGTGAAATTGCACACCATTCAGTTACCCTATCGCTGTGTAAAGGTCGTTAATGAAGTTGGCGAGGATTTGCTTCAGACCAATAACGACAATTCTGCTTATTCACAAAACCATAAAGATGGAAATGTGCTTCATCAGACATCCAAAAATCTTGAATAAACTTTTCATTCTCGTCCATTTGGGTTAGCATTTCTCGACAAAAAGTTATGCGGCTATAGTGATCTGCAGGTTTTAATTCTTGAACCACGTGCACCTTATACGGGTGAAAGTTTAGGTCGCTGTGTAAAATTCGATGTAGACTTCTACTGGATAAATTTAACCATAACGCATGTTTTCGTGCAGAACGTCTCGGACCATTTATGAATGCGGCTCTGATAGCAGCGAAGTTTTCAGGTGTGCGAATGGTTTTTTGTCGTACAGCCTTCTTTTTTAATGCTGAACCTGTTTCTTTTAAGTTGGTTATCCATATTTTAATAGACTTAGCCGATGGTATCGAATCATGGCGTTTAAGATTAAAATGAAGACGAAATGAACGCTGTGAAGCTACGTAAATGTCATTATTTTTGTAAAACGATTTTATCGCATAAGCACGTTGTTTACCACTCCTCTGTTCTATGTTTACTAAATAGCATGTTGTCTTTGAACTAATATTATTTAGTGCGATTTCTTATCTTAATTACTACTGAGAAAATCTATTTTTAAAATCGGCCGTTTCAGTGCCCCACCCTGTATATTAAATTAGACAGTAGAGAATTACAGACAAAATAGAGGAAGTTGTTTGTGATATTTATTGATCTAGAGAAGGCATATGATATAGTTCCTGGAGAGATCTTAAAATAGGCGTTAATGAGAACGGGTTACCAAAGATGTATATGATTGTACTTAAGGATATGTATAAAAATGCAAGTAAATTAGTGTACGGGCCGGCTGCGTATAATAATAACACGCACACACCGGACTCCAAATACTTCGCGCGCACTACCTAACACTTTATCTGAACCGACTCGGTCGGCCACACGGTGTGTATATGAGTGAATAGAACCCTAGAGTTCCTAACCGGGGTCGCCGAGGAAAAC
>JAIPRL010006849.1:0-25639 GCA_025469235.1 Pemphigus obesinymphae
ACACATACTATCTTAAATCATGCACCGGTCTACCGAGAAAAGAACATTGATAACATTTGGAGAAAAGCAATATGGCGGTACTTGCGTATCACAAAGTTGCCAGCATACCTGTTTATTTTGTCATGAATAATAATAGATACCTACACGGGCGATCGTGCAGATAATGCGTACCTACCGTGTAAACATTTCTTACCCGGTTTTTACGTTTTGATATTTGAATCGATTTTTTTTATGTATGTATGCATGTATTGCATTGTATGCAATTATTACAATTTTAAAGAAAAACTACCCCCCGCAAATGTTGGAAAACTGTTGTAAGTAATACCTAAATTATTTTTAGTACAGACAGAAGATTGCTATTTTAACTTAAAATGGTAATATTGTATTCAGTTAATTAATATTGTTTTATAAAGTTGTAGGTACTTCTGTTTTATTTTATTCATTAACATATTTTATTCGTTTGTTAATTCTCAACAACAATAATTATAAAAATATATCAAATATGAGTTACGATGTAATATAATTATAAAATAAAAACTATCATAATAAATGTGTTATAATAATTATCGATGTATTATTATAATAGTATTATTTATACTCAGTATACTCTGTTATCACGTATTATTTATTTGATAATCTGTTTTATTAATCTGTTAATATTGTGACTCCGCAATCCACCGGAATTGAGGCACGCCGTTGTGGTACCCTAGCGAAGACGTGTAGTACTATAACCTATAGGTCATGACAAAATAGATAGGTATTATCACAGTTGATACATTTTTCCCTCGTGTGCGTATCTCCTCTTCACCCGGCCTATGACGTACGTAGTTCATCACTTTACATTGGTCTAATATTTTGTCATTCGGATTTGAATTTTGGGTCGCACACTACTCACGCCCCAATATTAACATTGACAATATTAACAATATTAATTGATAAGCGATAGTCTATATGCGTCCCGGTAATTGGGACGCATTTCGGTCATGATAAGAGCAAATAATATATGAAGTATAAACGTACCTATAAATTATTTGAAAAAATGAGTTTATAGCAATAATAAGTCCACGAAGAATGACCATTATTCATCAATAAATCATTTGAAAAAAAAAATAATACAGCTACACGCCTACACATTTTTAGACACCTAAAACTCAATACAACAATATTATATAACGCAATTTAAAATAAATATAAGTTGATATAAATGTAAAATGTAGACATTGATTAATTATCGTTATGAAATTATGAGCAATAAATAAAAATTCAAATGTGATTTAAAAAAAAAAAATAGAAAAAATAACTTATTATTATGCAATTATTAATTTTCTACTAAATTGTTATGTTCCCTATATTATAATATGTATAAATAATATGCATATTAAATGTGAATAAAATAAATCGTAAAACAAAAAGTATACTTATTCATAGTAGGATAAGTGATTATTTCAGATCAGATCAGGGAATAGGTACGGACGCAAGTAGGCTATACATTTTAATTGATATATTTTTTCAGGACGCAAGTAGTATTAATTTAATTATAATTTATAAGCAAGTAGTATTCTATGGTAGTATGCACCGCACATAATAGTTTTGGGTATTTGATTTTTAGCGGAAGCAAGTGTATTATTGATAAGAATTTGGGATGCAAGTGGACGGTGTGCACCGGAATTTTGATGGTGATTAAGTAAACAAACAATTATACATTTTTTTTTTTATTAAGTGGTAACGGCCTTTAAGACCAGCCCTCCAAGTATATACTCCTCCATTTATTTCAATCCTCCTCTGCTTCCCTCCATTGCACATCAGCTTCTATCCTTCCTACATCTTTGATAACACAATCTTCCCATCTTAAGCGAGGTCTACCTAAGGGTCGTTTTCCTGCTGGGTTGTTTCCGATTACGGTCCTTATTATTGATCCCTGTTTCCTCCATGCATGCTCCGCCCATCTCAGCCTTCTGACTGAAATTTCTTTTGCGATGTTAAGGCGTTGAAAACGGTTCTGGAGTTCCTGGTTATGTCGTTTCCTCCATTCCCCGGTTTGATCATCCTTGCATGGTCCAAAAATCCTTCTCAAAATTTTCCTTTAGGAAACCTCCAACCTCATTTGTTCCTGAGAGGCCAAGTCTCCGAGCCATATAGCACCACTGGGCGTATCAACGTCGTATATATCTGTACTTTAAGATTTTTTGAAACAGCTTTAGCGCTCAGTACTTTTCCTAGCCCATAATAGCAGTTATTCCCTTTTTTTAGTCTAGTATCAATTTCCACTTTTATATTATTTTCGTTAATTAATATGGTTGCTAAATAATTAAAGTGGGACACTCTCTTACAGCTGTGGTTTTCTACTTTCATTATTTCATCTTGTCGGTAATTGACCTCTCTTCCATTCACTATTATATATTCTGTTTTTTCATCATTGATTTGTAAACCAACTTTTCCCGAAGTTTTTATGAGTTTCTAACATGATGATTTAACTTCTTCTACATTATTCCCTATGATGGCAATATCATCTGTGTAGGCTAGAGGGCCAACAGTTGTCTGTCCTAACGAAAAACCTCCACTGACATTTGCTTCTTTGACAACCTTCTCCAAAACTAAGTTAAAGAGAACGGGTGAAAGTGCATTCCCTTGTCTTAGTCCCGTTGTTACTCTGACCGATTCTGAAGCTCTTTTTGCTGTTTTCAGTGTTTTCACTTTAATCTCCGTATATTTTAGGGTAGCTTCAACTAGGTTTACTAATTTTTTTGGGAAACTGAATTCTTTCATTATATTTATAAGGCTAGGTCTATGGATCGAGTCATAGACCTTAAAGTCTACGAATAATACGCATAGATTTTTATCAAATTCCCATGCCATTTGAAAAATGTGTCTTAAGTTGAAAATCTGATCCGTGGTTGATCTGTTCTGCCTAAAACCACATTGGTAATCCCCCAGTAACTCTTCCGTGCGAGGTTTGATCCTGTCTAGAATGTAGTACGCCAAAATCTTGTAGCTAACGTTCAATCTCTATAATTATTGCAATCAAGTGCATCTCTTTTTTTGTGTACTGGGCAAATTAATGCTGAATTCCAATTCTGTGGTATTATCTCATCTTCCCAAATATGTTCCATTAGCGTATGTATGCTCGTAATGGTTTCACTATTTAGTGTTTTTAAAATCTCACTCTGAATCCCATCTAATCCAGGCGATTTATTGTTCTTTAGTCTTTTAATCTGCCATTCGATTTTTTGTCTTGTTGGTGGAGGGCAGTTGTCCTCGTTGTATACTATTTGTGTTCATAGAAACGTCTTTGCTGGTTCTTTCGCAATTGAGTAAATTTTTAAAGTATTCAGTCCATTTTTTCATTTTATCCTGCTATGATGTTATTAGAGTTCCATCCTCTTCTGCTAAGAAATTATTCTGTTTCTTGAAACCTCCACTGATCTTGCTGATATTTTGATACATTTGTCTCGTTCTATTATCTGGATGGTTTTGATTTAATTTTTTTAATATGTCTTATATATATCTACGTTTTTCATTTCTAAAGATTTTATTCGCTTCCTTTTGACATTCTTTGTATCTTCTTTCTTTCTCTTCATTTGAAGATTCATTTAACCATATATTTCTAGCGTGTTTCCTCTTGTTTAGAGCTATCTCACATACTTTATTAAACCATGGTTTACTAAGATTTTTGTTCTTAATACCTATTACTGTTTCCGATACTGATTTGATCGTACTTTGTATAACTTTCCACCTATTGTCTACTGTATCCATCATACTAGGATTTATCTTGTCAATTTGATTGCGCATCTCATCCTTAAAAACGTTACCAAGTATTTGATCTCTAAGTTTGGAAATATCGTAGTTGTCTAAAGTTGTTTCCTCTCTTCTTTCTTTCTTTTTTAATTTTAGTTTCATTTTGATTTAATGAAAAAATGAATTAAAGGTAATGATCGGAGTCGCAGTCCGTTCTTATATCTTGTATGCAGTTGCTAAATCTCGAATTTATTAAAACATGATCTATTTGATTCGTATATCTCCCATCGGGTGACCTCCAAGTTCCCTTATAGATGTTCTTATGGGGAAACATCGTACTTTTTATTACAAGACCTTTCCCATTTGTTAGGTCAATAAGTCTAAGGCCATTATTATCATTTGTTGTATCATGTAGACTATGTAGACGAATTGTTGGTTTGAATGCTGTCTCCTTCCCTATCGTTGCATTTAGGTCTCCCAGTAGTATGTGTATATTATTGTTGTTAGGTAGTGTATTTATAGTACTTTCTAAATCTTCATAAAATGTTTCCTTTTCCTCTTGGGGTTTATCCGCAATGGGTGCATGTACGATTATAAGGCTAACATCAAACCACTGGGCCTAATGGTCAATACTGAAATTTTCGGGGTTGATATCGCTAAATAACTCTTTTATGGCTGGTACCATGCTTTTATGGACTGCAAAGCCTGTTCCAAACTGTCTCTGATTGTTACATTTTCCATATAATATTGTGGTATCGCTAGTGTTTATTGAACCTGTATCATTCCATTTAAGCTCCTGCAATGCTACCAATTTAACTTTGTATCTTTCTATTTCTCCCACCATGAAATTCATTGATCCAGTTTTAAAAAGTGTTCGTACATTCCATGTTCCGATATGTAAGGCCATTTTCCAGTTTCCAATCTTGTTATTCCGAGGCTTATTATTACTTGGTTCCTGAACAAATAGTTTTTTTTATAGAGTATAGGGTCGTTAGCCCTACGCCCAACCCCTAACCTGGAGGGCCAGATCACTCCAATCAATTAAGACCAGACTGACGGCTACTGCAGCACCCAGTAAAGGGTACTGGGCGATGGGGACGCCACTTTCCCTACGCCTCAGCTCGGGGCCCCAGGTTCGCCAAACCCGTAATACTAAATACTTGGGTATCCCCGGCCTGAGGGCAAACAATTAAACATGGATTATAATAACTTAAATCATAATAAATAATATCAAATATAATTCATTCAAATTATATGTGCACTATTAAATAGTTAACGAGTAAATAGTAAATACAGGCGAGAACACGTCATAAGATAACATTGGCCAAAAAAAAGTGGTGAACTACAACTACACAGGTGCGGTGAGAGGAAATATTTTAGCGGGTTGCGCGTATCATATTTTGTCATGCTATACCTGGGTTAGGTAACCTGTGTAAAGTAGTCGTAAATGTTTTTTCGTTGGCGACGACGTACCGAACGTACCGTTCACCGGAAACCGGGTATCTGGTCTACGGCGCGACGGTAGTATATCAATTTTCAAGGACTCAACTTCGGCGAACGACAAAAACAGTGATGGGGAGGGGGTGGCGGTGGGCGGAGGAAAGTGCCGCAACAATATTTTATTTTTAATGCCGTCGACACCCGACACGACGTCCGCGTCCGTATGCACTGCTATGCAAACGTGCGTCATAGACGTAGTACGAACGGAATTACCATGCGTCGGTTTAGGGGGTGGACGCACCGCGCGCGCACCACAGAAATGCACTGTGACTACGCTGATGCTATAACCATTTCAGCCATGCGGTAAACAGTCTTATCTGCGCAGTGCAGCTGCTCTACGCGCCTACTTCTCTTTGGCTTTGAAATCCGTTTTCGAACAATAACAATAAAATAAAACATATTGTTTTGGTTTTAACGTCAAGGACTTTTACTCGTTCGGGTCGTGTGGCCGCACAGTTCGCCAAAATATGACGGTAGGGAAATGAAAAGTAAAAAGAAAATACGTCCGGACGTTATTTACACCGATCGGTATACCTACTACAGGTAGTAGGTACCCAATTTACTACAAACATTTTAACGTTCAATAAGCAGGTGGCAGGTCTATAATAATTCAATTGCAGTCGGAACAGATAAGACTACAGTCGGCTTCGAGGACGAATTCGTGTGTGCGACTGTGGATAGTAGTACAAATCGCGTATCCCGTCGACGCTATAGTTCGTGAAATCGTCGTTTGTGTAATGTATGATGTACAACATTTTTCGCTATACATGTACTAATAATGATATCGTTGTCGTGTGTTTGAAATGTCGTTTTCGTGGACTGCAGTATCGAGTATAATGTGAGAGATTCAACGTAAAAGTTTTCATATTGTTCACGAGTTAGATGCAATGTCGTTAGTTCTAACGTGTGTGCCCGACAATTATTAGTACAGTTGTGCATCTGTGATCCGCCGTAATAATGAGTTCTATATATTCGACACCCGTAAGCAATAAATATATATATATATATGTATTATAATTGTATACACTTTTATTACTTTAGTTTTTATCCTTTTCAGATTGGTTTGATCTTTGTTTTCAACTTGATCATCGGACCCGGAGCACTGACACTGCCAGCTGTTGTTCAACAAACTGGATGGCTTCTCAGCGGTATATTTATTGCCTCCATGGCTTTTTTAAGGTAAGATACATATCTAGTATTATTACATGCTCAAAACTTATTCGATACTTGTCCATTCGTTTTTCAGTTACATAACATTCACGTTCGTTATAGAATCAATCACGATCACAAATTCTATAACTCAGCTTCGTAAATTGCAAATGATGAAAAATGTTACCCGAGCATTGAAATCGGTACTTGCAATAATTTGAGTCAACATTTAATTAATCTTTATTAAAACAATGTTTTAATTTCAGTGTAAAGACTTAATGCCACAAGTCGCATCAGTCAATTATGATAGAGCTTCAAATGTCAGTACAGATAGTTATAACAGTGACGACGAAGCGCCTATTTTTGATAATCCAGCATTACCTACGTCTAGTATGTAACATAATAATACTCGATAGTTGATAATGTTATTATAACATACATATACCTACTAGATATTCCATATTTTATTTATGCAATCATTTTATAGGTACCTATTACAAATATAAATTATTTTAAATTAGAAACCAATCAATAATAATCTTATATTCAAATTTTGCATAAGTAACAAATATAAAAACAATATTGAATAATTCAAATTATTTTAAATATCACTAAAGCAGGAAAATAAGGTACTAGTAGAAGGCAAAATTCCAGAAACATGTAGGAAGAGTTGTGTGGTACCAACATTTAAGGGTAAAGGAGATGTACAGGATTGTAGAAATTATAGAGGGATAAAATTTATGAACCATAGTATGAAGATTTAGGAAAAGATAATAGATAAGAGAGTAAGAATTGAGACATTTAATAAAGAAAATCAGTTTGGGTTTATGCTTGGGAGGTCAACTACAATGGAGCCAATATTTAGTGTAAGACAGATTGTAGAAAAGTACAGAGAATGGAAAAGGACATTGTGTATGGTATTTATTGATCTAGAGAAGGCTTATGATATTTTTCATAGGAAGATCTTGAAGTGGGCATTAATGAAAAAAGGATTACCAAAGGTGTATGTGAACTTAATTGATAACATGTATGATGGCTGAGTATAAGAGTAAGGAGTCTGTGGAGAAACTTAGGATTTTAGGGTCAGAGTGGGAATGCACCAGGGTTCGGCTTTGAATCCTTACTTATTTTCATTGATAATGGATGAGGTAACAAAGGATATACAGGGTGAGGTACCATGGTGCATGTTGTTTACAGATGGTATAGTACTGATAGGAAAGAGTCCTATTTGAAGTCCTATTTAAAATCCTATTTAATTATATTATTTAATTTAATAATTAAGTCCTATTTGAAGAGTGGATGGAAGCTCTGAAAAGTAAAGGACTAAGGATTAGTAGGAGTAAAACAGAATATATAGAGTATAATTTGGTGAAAGAGAATAGGAAAATAAAGTTGAGTGGGAATATAGTTGAAAAGTTCAAGTATTTATAGTCTGTTTTACAGAAAAATAGGGGTTTAGAAAATGATATGAAATACAGAATTAAGTGTGGATGGATGAAGTGGAGAGAAGCGTCAAGTGTTTTGTGTGACAAAAGAATCCCTATTGGGTTAAAAGGTAAATTTTATAAGGCAGTCGTGAGACCTGTAGTTATGTATGGAACAGAATATTTGGCAGTAAATAAGAAGATAGACCAGAGATGAAAATGTTAAGGTGGATGAGTGGAGTTACTAGAGAGGATAAAATAAGAAATGAGTATATAAGAGGTAGTATAGGAGTAGCTTCAATAGTAGACAAAATGAGGGAGAATAGATTAAGATGGCTCGGACACATATTAAGAAAGGAAGAGACTGAGGCAGTAAGATTAGTATAATAAATGTATGTTGATGGAAAGAAATGGAGAGGAAGACCGAAAAGAGGTGGAAGGGATATGATATGAAGACGATGCGGGAGATTAAATGGAAGTGTAGGACTAGGGTGGCTGACCCCAAATAGTTTTTAGAGAAGATGAAGGAGAAGAAGACGAAAATAGAAAACTTATTATATTACCTACCTGTTTTAAGATTAAAATTCAAATATATAAATTATAATAATATAATCTACAATCTGAAAGTATAATTAAATAACCTTTTAATAAATTTATCTAATATTGGTATTATGAAAATATTTGGACATAAATAATTATAAGATGAAATTAATTGAGTATTTTATTAAATTAAATTACCCATATAAAATATTTCAAACATACAATTTTTTCTAATGTTTTAACCAATGTTAATTATTAATATTTAGGTACCTATTATACTTATACTATAGGTATGTTAAAACTTAAGTTATTTTATGTTATATTTATTTTATTACATATTATATGCGTTCTGTATAGGTAATTTTCAAGATATTAAAAAAAAAAAATGAAAATCTAACAATTTTTAAAATAAATTTTAAAAAGTCCCGTGTTTGTTCTACTTTTTATTGTTGTGTAATCACAATATTTGTTTAAAAAATGTGTTTACACAAACATAAAACACTGGGCTACAATCAATATAAAAATGCCAAATTTTATTACTATATAGAAGAAAATCTAATTTATAATGTAATGTTTTTATTTTTTCCATAACTTGTCTCAATTTTGGGTTTTATAAATATCTAAAATTACTTAATTTAAAATAAGTGAACTATAAAAAAAAATTTGGCGATTTCATTTTGATTGTAGTCCCAGCATATTATATTCTTTTAAAACTAGTTTTTAGCATCTTATTTTGGATTCTAAAAGAAAAATTTAATAAATATCAAAATTACATATTTGGATTTACAACACTTATGAATTTGTCTGACTATATAGATTATGTATAACTTATAAAATTAATTACCTTTATTTCAATATTATTTATTTAAGGTTCCTTAATGGACTTCCCTCCCGAATCCGTTGAATTGCTCTCACTTGATAATAGAATTGAACTGGTAAAGTATATTATTGAATTAGTGTTATTTGTATGTAACATTTTCAAATAAAGAAATACATTTTTTCAGGGAGAAATGGTGGCTGTATTATTACCACCATTTGCTAAATTGATGTTTTTTTTTTCCCTCTGCGGCTATTTGTTTGGTGATTTATCTATTTATTATAAAGCAATTGGACAATCACTTGTAGACTTTACTTGGTAATTTTTCTACTTTTTAAAACAAAAATTTTTTTTTTAATACAATGCACTTAATTATTATAATCTAATACCTATATATACTTTGTAAAACTATTTAGTGATCACAATGCTAATAATACTTCAAATAAATCAAATTTGTGTTGGGAAAATTATTCATATACCAAACATGAAATTTATTTAAGCTATTTGGTAGGTGTAAGATTGTATAAATAATATCTACACCTATTAAACAATTTTGCTAATTATCTATATTTTATTTATTTTTAAAAATAGATGATGTATATTATAATCATTGGACCATTCACATTTTTTAATGTTCAAAAAACTAAATACTTACAAGTAGTGGGTTTCTTTATGCGTTTCATTGGTAAGTATTTTCATAAATATAATATATATAATTTCTATTTAATATTTGTTTTTCTTAACTTTCCAGTGTGCGCACTGTTGAAAATAATACAACAATCTTGCACTTATATTCTATTTTTATTTTATCAGGGTTTACGGATGTTCCTTGAAAATGTTATTATCTACATTTTAAACTAATCTCAAAGTGTTTCAGTTCACTTTATCATATATAAATCGACAATAGACTTATTGTGTTTTCGCATAATGTAACATGCGTTATTCCGTATAACTTATAAACCTACCTAAAAACAATAATTTTGGTTAATTTAAAGTAAAAATGTATATTTTTTCAATTAAAACCTGTCCATCATTCAATTTTTTATATAATATGATATATTAATTTTTAATAAATAATTATAATATTTTAATAATAATTATTTAAAAAAATTTTGTTAAGTTGCAATTAATGTTATTTTATTACTGCCTGTATTAATAAATTAAGGTTTATAATTCAGTAAATTTATTAATATTTGATATGTGTACAATTTATTAAGACTGTTAAAAAGTTAGCAACACGCAACTGCTCTTGTTACAGATAATAGTGCGCCCGCTTGAAGGTTGAAATGAATTTCTAATTTTTTTTTTTTTTGACATGATTATTATTACATTATTATTTTTTTTTTAGCTATTGTAACAATGGTGATTCTAGCAACACGGAGGTTGATTTCAACCACCGAAGAACACGGAAACCCACCAGTATCTAATTTTATTGCTATGCCACAGTTAATAGGCGCTTCCATTTACGCATTTATGTGTCATCATTCAATTCCATCTGTAATATCACCAATTAAAAACAAAAATAAAATATTACTAAAAGTGGCCGCTAACTTTTTATTTGTATACATCTTGTACATGTGTTTATGTATGACTGGTATATTCGCATTTCCAAAGGTTGATGAATTATATACAATTAATTTCACTCCGTCACAAACCACTGGATTATTCTACAAACTGATTGATTCAATATTGGTTCTTTTTCCTGTACTTACAATCAGTATTAGCTTTCCAGTTATTACGATTACATTGAGAAATAATCTACAAGTAAATACAAATATTAATAATTTATTTTATTTATTTTTAAATTTTGATCAGTGATTTGTTAATGATTTTGAATCATTTATTATAATCTTCAAATTATTGGACATGGTATATAATTATTGAATCTAGTAAATAAAACAAGATTTGCTTCACTATTTTAGGTATTTTTACAAATACAACTTAAGAAACTAGAGATACATGAGGTTAAATTTCTACATTAATTTATTATTTTGTAGTTAAGTAGAACACCACACATGCAATTTTTAAGGGGTTCTGTATAAGCAATTTTAAAGAAAAATATTTAAGTACATTTTAAAAGTTAATTAAAAATAATATTTTTGTGTTATTACTTATTACCAATAAAACCCGTAATTTTTGTGTAATCGTGGAATTTGTAAATAGAATTATTTTCACAAAAAATGTTTACTTGGGCTATAATTGTAATTAAGAAACCAAATTTTTACACAATATTATAGACAAAATTTTCTATGTTATATCATTGTCCTTTTTTACGATATCCAATATAACTGATGTTATGCCATTTGTAAAAATCTCCCAAAAAAATGGATTTTACAAAATTATTTTAATTTTTCAAAATTTCATATTTTTAAAAAAGGACGGAGGTGGAATATAGATAATTTTGTCTATAATACTGCATACAAATTTGGTTTCAAAACAGCTTCAGAAAACAGTTTAAAAAAATTATTTTGCATCCTTTTAATAAGTAAAATTCTACACAGTTATTGGATAAATAGGTTGTCAGTATGGGGAAGGAAGTACTCCGCTCGTCAGATATGATACTAATGATTGATATATTGAATTTTAAAGCCATGCTAAATCATTTATTTTGATAAAACAATACAAGCTAGGTGTAGTTCAATTTTCTGATTTATTACAGTTTTCTAGTATTATTGATTGTTTTCCTTTACACTTAAAAACAATTTACAAAATTAAAAATTAATCTTTTTAATGTACTATCCAAAATAAATGTCGTATCAAAATAATTTTTACTTTAAAAATTCTATTTACTCCTTTTTCCCATCAAATCATACAATAAAACAAATTAAAAGTTTGAAATTGTATATAAATTATTTATAAGAGGTGAATACATTTTTAATAATGTCAATATAGAAAATATTTAATCTAAAATTCAAGTTTCTGGCATTTCAATTTTCCAATTTATAATCATTTATGGTAGTTTTTTTATGCGAAAGAAAAACTAATTTAAAAATAACTTTTAAATCTAAATATCAACTAGAATACATTTTTTTATTAAAAACCTCTTTACACGAAAAATTGTATACATGGATAACTAAAAATTCATAATATGTAAAACCAATACATTCCTTACTTACAGAATGTAAAATGACAGTACAATTTATTTACACACAAAATGTAATTATAAAACATTTTCTATATTTTCCATGGAGCATACAACTACTATTGCGAATATTAGTTATATATTGTAGTACTCGAATAGTTAAAAAATTCCTATTTCTAGATTCTTAGAAAATTTATGTTTTTTTTTATGTCTGTATACATTTTTTCAGGTAAAATGATTCGAATAGGAGTTTTGGAAAAAAAACTTTGATAAGAATTTGGTTCTAGTTAGTATTTCAGAGAAGTCATTTTTCAATTTTCTCAGTAGTTTTCATAAGTGTAAATAAAAATTACTTTTTACGATGGACATTTTTATATACTTATTATGTAAGGAAAATAACAAATAAAAATTTCATGGGGTTATCGACTTTTTTTAAATATATATCATTTATAAATAGTTAAAATTTAACTTCAGAATTATAATAATAATACACTATCCTGTCCGAGCACCAAAAGAACGATGGACCAATTTCTATCATCTGTATTTGGTCAACTTTTTATATGCTACTTATCAATTATTATTTAATATGACTTCTTAAACATATATTTATTTGTGAGTGACATACTAGGGCTGGCGTTTAATTTTTCGAGACCCAAAGCTAAAATTAGTTTTAAGTGTATAAAAGAAAAAATATCTAAATTTCTAATCAGCACGAGGTCCTAAAAATCGGGAGACTTGGGAAAATAGCCCTGTCTATCCCCTTTAACATTAACATGCACCCCTGCACATTACATTAACAAATTAAATATAATTAGTATATATATATATATAATTCATGTATTATTATGCAAATACCTATGCAAACTCTTTGAACAGTTTGTTAGTATTAAATAATAATACATTCTCATTTTTTACAATAATAATTTATATTTACACATAATTAATGCATTTATTTGTGTTTTTACTTATAGGTGATGTTTCTTCCAAATGATGCTCATTGGTCTTGGAGGCGAATAGTTATACCTTTGTTCACATTGATTACACCTGTATTACTAGCGGCTTTTGTTTCGGGTCTTGAAGATTTGGTAAGAACATATTTACTGTTTATATATTAAATTATTATAATTTGAAAACCATTATAGGATAAAGTAAAATTGGAAGTCTTAATACATTATTCATTAAGTATATGGAGTTATGAAATAATATGTTTTAAAATAGTTCCAATTATCTAAATATGTATAATATCCTTTTAAACCTATAGTTAAATTAAAAATTCATAAAAGGTTTTCATTTTGAATATATTTAAGAATATTTTATTCAAATCAAATATAAAAGTATACTTTGTATGCCTGAATATTAATTTATTTTATTTATATGGCGAGTGGATTTGTGTTACCAATCCGTTCATATTTATAGAAGTTTTATAGTAGTGTTAATTTATTTAAAAAAGATTATATGCTAAAATTTTAATTTCCTGTGGCCTGTAATTCCTTTGTATTTGTGTTAAACAACAATGGGAAGTCATTTATTTATTTTTAACCATAATAATAGTGTCCAGTACTGAAATATTGAAATCATATTATTTTGGAATCTATAATAATATGATTTGTGTGGCAGGTGTCTATTGTTGCCGTGTATGCTGGCACGGGTATTCAGTATGTGACACCCGCTCTATTGGTTATGGCTGCACGTGCCGAAATTCCACAACAGGTGGCTGCAATCAAAAATGATTATTGCTCACCGTTCAAATCAAACTATTGGCCAATGAGTATACTGATATGGTCAGTGATATGCGTGGTGGTCTTGACCAATTTTTTGATAAGTAAAATGTTCCAGTAGATATATACTACTACATAACAGAGAGACTTATACCCCACAATACAAACACACATTTTATAATGAATTGTATCTCGCCACTTGGACTTTGTCTACCTACCGTTTTAATAGTTTTAACATTTTCATTGTACCCTTTGTATTAACATAATATTTTTATTAAAGTTTATTTAAGAGTTATGAAGACTATGAATATTTATGTCGTGTTAAGTATATAACATTTATAAATATATAATATAGATGTTATTATTAATAAATATTTATTTTTATTAATTACATTTTATAAAATTATAAGACGTACCTATCTATTTTAGTATATATATATATATATAATTGACTATCTTTATTTATGTATTTTTGAAATATGAATTTAAATACAATTTTGCATATGTGTTATTGTAAGTCTTCATATTTATTTTAAATTGCGTTTACAAAAATTGAAAAATGATTGTTTTTTTTTTTTTTTTGCATGGGTTGTTTTATCTTGTTTATTGAAATATACAACTACTGTATAATAGAATATAAATATTGTATTATTATTTAAATAATTGTCATTATTTTGATCTATTCATATCTGATACCATAGTATATTTACAATACCAGTAATTCCATAAGGGTGTCGTGAAAACATTTTTTATTTAAATCCTGAAAAAATATTTAAAACACCTACGTAATAAATGAATAATATATAAAATACAAATTTTTATTTTAATATTATTATAAAATATATAGATTTGAGGAGGGATTGATGATAAACATACTCACATTTCTTATCCGAAAACTAAGAAGTGTTGGTACTTGCTAGTAACTTAATAGTAAATTTAATAAATAAAATTTTTAATTTAGTAAAATTAATATATATATATATATTTATGTATAAATGTATAAAGGTACTATACTAATTTAGTACACTAATATTAATATCAACAAAAGTTGGCAAACATTTAAATGCTTATATACTTAAAAGTAGAAAATAAACTATTTTATAATACAACTAGATAACTTTTTTTTAATTCTTTAAAACATGTTATAACTAACTTAAAACATTTTAAAATGGATGACATATAGTTTTTAATATTTATAATTAGGAAAGCATTTTCTGATTGCATGCTAAATTCCCGGATTCTAAATTTATTTAAACAATAACCTAGTATAAACTACTTTAAAATAATTTGTTGACATACTATTATACTATTATGTCAAAACAAAACAATTAATATATATTTCTCTAGTAACTAGATCAACAATGAGTGCATTCCATGCTTACAACACTTTAAGCACTCGCTTTGAGTTCCACCTGGCATTTGTAAGCGCACACACTACAACTGTGACATAACTAAATCTGAGCACTATGTCATCATTTTGCACTCACAGACGCTTAAACCAAATAGGTAGTACGGCATAAGTGTTTACGATATCTTATCAGTTTATCACAATAATCGGGAAAAAATACCAGTTATCAATTTATTTATTTTATTTTTTTATAAATTGATTTCAGTAATCATAATAATATTGTCAGTCTAAAAAGTTGTAGGAATTTCATTATTTTTAACTATACCAATATTATTATAATTTAAGATTGGATTTATATGCACTAAAAATGCTTAAAATAATATGCATTTATGCATCAAAAAAACTTGAAATATGCACTTAATATACTCTTGAAATTTTCAACAAAATGTAAAAATATGCTCTTATTCAAAATATATACATTTAAATGTAAATTTTTTTTCATCAATATTTCTTACTTTCAAATCAAGTGAAAAATGTAAAAATTAAACTCTTTTTAAGTTGTGAAATAATACTTTAATATACTATATATTTATATTAGTTTAAGTAGTCTTTTTTAAATATTATTGAGTCAAACAAAAATAAATTGCTTAGTTAACAATAAAACAATATGCATTAAACAAATTATTATGTATTTTCCACTATTTCTTTGGTAAATATTATCAATTGGTTATTGATATTTTTGATTAGACTTCAATAAAGTAGGCCTAATTATTTTATTTATTAATTTTATTTTGCTTAAAGAAGTATTAAGTATTAAAAACATAACAAGATTCTTACCTAAATATAAAAATTTACAAAAAAATTAAATTACTTCATATTGACAACAGAACTAGGAATAAAGTTTTGTGGAAGTTGGATTTCATTATTTCCTGATAAAATTAGTCCAATTTGTTCTAATACTTGAATTCCTTTATTTTTGTTGTACAGTTAAGGTATATTTTAGTTTTAATAAAAATAGAACCTTTATCACTAGGTATATTTGTTAATTATTCTGAAATTATATTTTTCACAATCTCTAAGGATTATAGTAAAGTAATTTAGTATCTTCTACATTTGTAATTGCACTAATGAGGCTAGAAAAGTGAATTCTTATAATAAATGCTAAATCATTTTTCACTGAAACCAAATTAAACATTTTCTTAAAATTTATAAATATTTGAAGTTATCTCATTTTTCTATTTAATTGGAATAGGTATGTAGTTGAAAAATAACCTCAAGTATCAATTATATCTAATTTAATACTGGAAAATGGGTAAATAACATACAATTTTGTGTAGAAAATTGTAAAACCAATACATTCATCGCTTCATGATATTTCGATGTTTCATAATGTTTTCAATAGTACTTGATATTTTTTCTATACCATGTTTTATGTGATGTTTTTTTTGTGTCATTTAGTGACATGTATGTTAATATATTTTCAAGTATGTTAATATTTTCATTTTGTATTTTAAGTTTTATTTTATTTTATATTAATTCATTTTTTAATGTATAAGGTGTATAATCTAATCAGTTGAAATCATAATGCTATCATATAAGTGTGTAATAGTAATAGTCGGCTTGGTCTAGGAGGCTAGAAGGTGATCGCCTCCAGGACTCCCGTCTCGTTTTTTTTTTTTTTTTGTTACAAAAGTCTATAATTATTATTCTCATTATACGAGTATTCCACACTTTTTGAATACTCTGTATATCTATGGCTTTATATGGCCCTATGGGTATTTTTTTACAAATTCATATAATTTTATCAGTGTTATTCTTATTATTTATACTATTTTGTATTTGTATTATATTTGGATTGCTACAACTCACAGATTGTATTAATATTATATGATTAACAAATAATTTATTTTCCGTATTGTGTACATAATAGACTTAAAACCAGTATCATATTGCTGCGCCACCCATGTACATTGGGTTTGATTTACAAGCTTGAAATATAATTGTCACAATAAGAAAACAAATAATCAAAAAAAAAGAAGCAATAACCATATATTATTTTTCTTTAAAAAATGGAAACATTTCGTAAAAGTTATTAACAATCACTATCTTAATGAAAAGTTAATTCGTATTGAAGAAAATTTTCCTGAAAAGAGAATTTCTCTAACAAAAAAAATTACCAGGAGAAGAATGTCAAGATGAATGTCTAGATCTATTACTCCATTGCAAAAGTTTAAAATAAATTTATTCAACATTTTGGATACTTACTATAATAAATAGTATTGGAACACGATTTGTGAATAATGAAAACATATTAAAATACTGTAATTGACTAGATCCAAAATTATTTTTAAAAATCAAATCCATGGAACTTTTCCCTTATGATGCGTTAAAAACCATAAGTAAATAAATTAGCAGAAGTAGAGAAATAGATAAACAAACTACTTATATGGAACTAAAACGGTTTGCTTTTGAATATCGAAATTTCCAACCACATTTACCCTATTAATAGATACAAGTGAAGTTTATAAAAATAATGATATAAATTATGAACAAAAATCATTTGAAGACAGTGAGTGTAAAAGTGAAGATTAAATACCAAAAACTCCAAATTGTAATAAATGCAGAAATTGTATTTATTGTGCATTTATAACAATTTAGTAATTTTTTTTTCAATCAAATTTATTTAGTAGCTAATTTATTGGTGGTCTACAATTATATATTACTTTTGCCATCCACACAATTAATTTGTAAATAATTTTCTCAAAATTAAAAATTTGTTAAAACAAAATTACGTTCAACACTAAAACAAGAACATTTGGATCCGTTAATAATGATGGTTGTCGAAAAAAATATACCAATTAATAAGGAATAATTGATTGATGACATGGCTAAATCATCAAACCTATTAAAAGGTTTGCTAATTTAGATACCTACTAAATATTATATTGTTTTATTTTATAGAATAATACCAGAATATCTACATATATATATATATAAATAATATACAGGTAATGAATATTTTTACATATAAATACGTGTATTTTATTTTTCACTGTAATTATGCATATAGGTAGGTACAATATAAATTTATAAAGTTCCACAAAATTGTAAAGGTTATTTTAAAAAGGCCCTTTTGTGAAATTTGCCTCCTAGACCCTTTGGGTCATCGGCTGACTGCAGAATAGTAGACATAGTCAATATAAAAAATTAAAACTCATACTAGCAAATAATAAATATAATAATATACTGTCATATAGCAGAATATTCATTATACAATATACCTACCAACATTTAACGTACATGTCCTCAGCCCCTCACATTATAAATGTCATATTTTTTATACACAAATATTTAGCATGTATTTGCATAACCATTTTCACAATTTGCATGAATTTAGTTTAGGAGTATTATAATAACTTTTTATGGGGGGCTGGAGACAATTGTCTACAGCCCCTCCCCACCCCCCTATAGGAAGAAAACATTTTTTCTTTATGCCATAATTTAGCATGTATTTGCACGACAATCACTAAAATTCACTTGTAATTTTTTTCCGAGCAACAGCCGTTTATCGAATTCGCACATGTCCCAAGTACGTACCGATTTATAATCAAATTTCAACAATAAAATATAATATACTCATAATTTTATTTAGTATTTATCATTTTTCTCGATTTGTCGAATACTGCTGCGATACAGACCGTTAAAATTTGTCAACTAATACAGGTATTGTTTTTATAATAAATTATTAAATATAAGTAGGTAGGCCAATATTGACACGGAATTTGATGGTTTTTATATTATTATTATATATTATACGATTCACATTATTCTTGATACATTTTCATGATGAACTAGTAATTTATTTTAGAAAAACAATTAATGCCTATATGAAGAAGTATAAATAATTATTATATAATAATATTATTAATTTGTAACCTGATGATGACTGTCGAAAGTAGTAATATTACTCATATAAAAAGAAAATATGCTTATTATTTTTTTTATTATAATATATAGGTACTAATTTTATTATGATATATTATTATTTTTTATAATATATACTTTATATTATTTTTATAATAGTATTACAATTTTGATTTTCAGGAGTAAAAACACGTTTACGTAAAACAAATTAAATGGCATTTTAAAATGATTTTAGAGTTAAAACACCTACCTAGTATAAAATTGATAGAATAGGTACGACATTTAAGAGATAACCTCGTAGGTGCTTTTGAAATATTATGTTTAAAAATTGTATAGTGATTTAAAAATGGTAAAAAAAAAAAGATAATTAACAAATATCAATGCTTATACAGAACCCTTTACAACCCGAGGGCCTTTAATTATTATATTTTTGTTGTGAACCAAATATACGGTTAGCATGTCGCGTCGGTTGACGTTCTTATCAATATTAACGACATATATAGCTATACTATAAATATCTTAGCTAATAAAATATACATATTATTCATACAATACTTCTGTATTATAATAATATATAATATTATTTTATTAATTTTCTCATAATAATCTTAAAATGGTTTTGTATGGGATTTGGGTAGTGCACATATACACGAGTCGCCACTGTCTAAACTACTATATTATAGTCTACCTACTATATTAAATAATTAAAATAACCTACGCAGTACATAATATATTATATTGGGTAATTTATTTTAAAATTTTTCTTTCTAGGGGCTCATGGTTCCTACTTTGAACCCCTCCCATAGGAAATTTATACCTACGCCCTTGCTACTATATTTAATATATTTTTATAATCAATAAACACATTTGTGTCGAAAATTATATTAAATTCCCTAAGCGTGTTACACGACAGAGATTATAACCGACGATGTACGGTCTTATTTAATGCAACGTATGTAGAGAATTTAATGTTAATTAAACGAGATAAATGCTCACATTTATGGTAAAAATTTTTTCATAGGTCAAAATTTCCATCAGTGGGAGTGGTTACAAAACTTGTAAAACTACAAAAAATTAGATAACGTAACTTTAAGTAAAGTATAACATTAGCAGATTTGCATGGAATTAGGTAACCATTAAATATAATAAGCCTTGGATATTTTGGTGCACCCCTACACGTGTTTACACACCAACAGATTTAAATATTAGGATTTAGCATAATCCTATACGGTTATATAGTACAAAATCAATTCGTAATTTTGACCGAACTAATATATACTTATATACAGGTAAAGTAAATAAACACAGGTTTCTATGCTGTATCCATATTTATTATTAATGTGTATAGGTACATAGTAACATTCTATCTACCTAAATAAAATAATCAATAGTTAATTGTTTTTAAAATTTTACAAACAATTTTTGAAAACTTCGACAATAGGGTAAGTAATATATTTAAAAAGAAGTAATAACATTATTTATTACATCAATAGTTAAAACGAATAAATATTTTATTAGATTTTACTGAACATTATCAGTTAATACATTCGTATATTTAATATACATTAAATATATATTTAGACAATTGTTATAAATTGGATAATAATAATGAATAGTATACTATTGCTTTCAAATGTATGTAATAATTGATACCACAATATCTTGATGGAATAACATACACATATTTGGGCTATTTTTATTTTAAACAATAATTGTAATTATAATTGGTTATTACTCAAACATTGTTTAATTTTTTTTTTAGAAAGTAATTTAAAATGTGGTTAAAAATCAAAGTACTATTGTGGAAAAGTTTTAAATTAAGAACAGAGCATTGGTTCATTTCTATTATAGAGATATTATTTCCATGTTTGTTATTTTATATGCTATATTATATGCATAATGACGATGCAAAAGTTGATAATGCTCTTAGGACTGAAAAATTTATGATATCCAGTTCAATTAGCGAAGCTATGTTAGAAGAAAAATTTACTAAAGATTACGATACAGGATTTTTTATCTATACGCCAAAAACATTAGTAACTGAGGAAATTATGAAAATTGTGACAAAAAACTTAAACATTTCTCCTAATAATATTGAAACAGCTGACAGTGAACAAGAAATTATTAAAAAATTTAAAAAACTTTACAATAGTAGTCCAAAAGACATTTCAAATTTAAAAGGATTTGGAATTGTTTTTCAAAAAATTGAAAAATCTATTGCTTTTACATACAAGATAAGAAGTACAAATGATTTCTGGGAAACAAATGAATTATTTCCGTCGTATACAAAAAACTATATAAAACCTTTAAATTCTGGAGATATATACTTTAAAAGTGGATTTATAACATTACAGTTAACATTAGATAAGGCATTCATTGATTTTAGCCTCTCTAATATTAAAAATGATTATAAGTTCAATATTCAGTCATATCCTTACGTTATCCAGTCAAATAAATATAGTTTGTTAAACATGGTGGATCCATTATTACTCACAGTTTTAAGTTTCTTAGTTATGTTTTCGTTTACAATCAAACGTGTTTCAGAAGAAAAAGAGTCTGGTGTAAAAGAACTAATGAAAATGATGGGTCTTAAATCATGGATGTTATGGACTGGTTGGGTATTACACAACTTATTTTTTAATGTCATAATAATTTCAATAATCACTTATATTTGTTGTTTCCTGTCTACGAATGTACAACTGTTTAATGATACTAATCCATATATATATTGGATTTTTCTGGTGATGTATACGCTGGCAGGAACATTTTATTGTTTTGCAATTTCTAGTTTATTTCATTCATCAATAATTGCTTTGATCGTTGGCATTATTGTATGGCTATCTACTGATTGTGTATATCCGTTTTTTTTATCATCTGAAAACATTATCATTCGGACCTTATTGATGTTACATTCAAATGTTTTATTACAATATGGATATACTTTTATCTCTCCACAATCTGTGAAATCTAATATAAAACAGCTCACTCTATTTACAACTGAAGAGGACCATACATATTTTCCTACTACTACAATTCTCGGTATGTTTCTCGCACAATGTTTCTTTTACGGATTTATTGCTTGGTACTTCGACTCAGTCATGCCAGGAAAATATGGTATTGCTAAGCCGTTTAATTTCTTGTGTAAATGGTCTAATAAAAAGACGGAAAGTATTATTATGGCACCTCTTACTAAAAAAAATAGTAAACTTTTCGAAAAAATCCCTAATACACATGAAGTTGGAATTAGTGTACAAAATTTACATAAACATTATGGAGATTTTCATGCGGTAAACGGAGTTAATTTGGAGTTGTATAAAGGACAAATTACTGTTCTTTTGGGTCATAATGGTGCTGGAAAAACAACCACAATGTCCATTATTACAGGTATTTAATTTTATAATTTATGTATACATTTATAAATAATAAATAATATTGTTATAGGAATGTTTTCTCCGTCGTATGGTACCGTCGAATTTAATGGAAATGATATATTTGATAATATTGACCTGTTTAGAGCAAATCTTGGATTATGTCCACAACATAATTTACTTTTTCCTTATTTAAGAACACTGGATCATTTAATTTTTTTTGGAATGGTATGTAATAATCAAGAACTAAGGGTACAAAGGACTTGTAACGAACGAGTGCTAAAGTATGGTGGGGGTCAGTTATAATATGTAACCAAGCTGTACGAAAGCGATTGTGGTGCATCTAACAGTATACTTATAATTGAGTTTTGATTATATACAGAACATCCACATTCGGCATAAGAAAAGCTTTCTTTATCATATACATAATCATAAAATAACACTGTAAAATATGTTACATTGACCATATTTTTATGTGCTAATATATATAGCACGGAATTAGCATGAATTCTCAAAATTTGCACGATTCTATTTCCGAAAAAAACAATGCTCCAGCTATAAACTGATAATTTTTCTCTTGTTTCAATATCGTTTTTATTGTCGAATATAACTATATTTATTGAAAAAGAAATTATCAACTTGAGATTTATATCATGGAAAGATGAAATCAAAAATATATTATAGAGAACAAAATTATTTAGCGTCCAACATAATTGATTTTTGATATGTATATTTTTACACGTTTTAGAGTTGTTAAAAAATTAATTTTTAAACATTTTTTTTAAATAAAAAAATGTGTTATTTCAAAAGTACCGGCAGGTTCAACTAATCAGAGAGGTATTTTGTATAAATAACAGGTACACGGTGAGGGTGAATATCGTCTATAGGTATACGTTGCACTTTAAGATAGATAGAGCTCTGTAGGCGGTGACCGGTTTACGTATTAAGAGGCTTCCAGACCACCATTTTTTTTTTTGTCAAAAACTACTCATTCTAATTCTAACAGTCCGGCACGATGCGTACTCCCATAACAATTTCGAAAATGTATATACATTTTTTACTACTTACTCAAGTGAATGAATGAGCCACATTTTTCATTTTTATGTTTTATAATATAATTAAAAGTTAAAACCATTTAAGGTTTCCAATATTTTCAAAATTTTGAACATAAATACCTAATTAAATAAAAACCATTTTTAAAAAGTGCTTCGTACATGCAAAATTCAAATATTTTTAAAAAATTGAATCTGATGTACTCATTACGATGTTTGATTGAATTATTGAATTACAATCACCAATTTGAGGGAAAAATATAAATTTGTTCGTGGTTATAAAAGAAATAGCTGGAATGTGCGCGCGGGTGCGACGGTGCGTGTAATGGCTCTCTGTACACTTTTAATACGGGTAACTAGCACTAATGATCATTTATGCCTTACACATACACAAGATTATACAAAGAAAGTATAATAAATTGCCTAAATAAATACTCCTTAGAATCGTGTGGTGCGGGGACTCTTTAAGAAAGCCACCAGTGCTCCAGCGCTATACGTCAATAAGCCATTTTCATAGACTCATTTAATTTCGCGCCCACGTTAAAACGTTAAAAGTGGTGAAAATATTGAGTTGACAATTCTAAAAATAGTGTTTTGAATTGTATTTAGTTGCAAAATATTGGAAATATTAGGTTATGTATATATTATATATAGCCTAACCTAACCAGTTTGGATATGATCGGAAAAAGTGGTGGGTGCTATATCTTCAAGCACATTGTGATGAGTTTGTATTTAAGTATTTCACCTATAGGTACTATAGTTTTTATGTCTCATAGTAATGAACTTAAAATTGTCGAATTTCTGTAGTATTTTTTACAAATTTAATTAAACTATAATAGTAGGTATATAATAATAGTCACAATAAGTTTAATCGGACTTTCGAACATATCTACCTGACGACAGTGGTTATATAAATATTCGAGAACGAAAAGTCCAAGTGACTTATTATACATTTATATTTTATACCAATATTATATTTGGTTTAATATAATCTAATTTTTAGTGATGTTGTGTAAAACATATTACATTCATAAAAGCTTATAAAAGTTCTTATAAAAATCCGAGAATGGAGTATAAGTTCGATAAATATTCGGATTACTTATTTTGTCCGCCTATTCATCGAAAACACTTAAGAAATGAACGACTATCTTCTAAAAGGCGAACGCCAGTTTCCGCCGTAGGCAGAATATTTTTAAAATGTATTAATTAACAATATTATTTCCGATAAATACATAAACCGATGTACTTATATGAATTGCAAAAGTAATTCTACTAGTGAGTTGTTGTACTCAATAAAAGTTAAACTTACAAGTGTCAAAATCAAACGGAGTTATAAATTCAAGGTTCCGCATTCAAAATGTGTTAAATTTACAAATAGTCTCACGTAAAATGAGTTGCACTTACACAAGGAGTTGAATCGGTAGGTGATTCATTTAAACTAGTGGTAAATATTATAATATATTATTAAATACTTATGGAAAATTATGGCGTGCGAATTTTCAAAGTTTGTCGTGCGAATTCAATATTCATGCTAATGGCTTGCTAAATATTTGTAATAAAATATTACCAATACTCGAATTATTTCTGGTATTTTTATGATGGGGGGGGGGGTGTTGGCGTAACGGGTAAAAGTATAAGAAATTTAATTTTCACTGGTACAATATATGGTGTGAATTTTGGAGTTTGTCGTATAAATTCATGCTAATGACGTGCTAAATATTGGTATAAAAAATTTGTAAAACTGTCAGTCTATAGTGTTGTATATTCGGCCTGTATATATAATATATATATACCTATGTTATTTAGTATATAATATCTATATACTGTATAGTGTATATATATGCACATGTGTGCATAAACCCACGCCTGTATATGCATATGTTGCACTTTTATAATTCATATCGATTATAAAAACCAAAATTTTCTTTGTGATAGCCAGTCTCGCCCGCGAGGAGGTACTCGCAAGAGACCTCCGAAAAGGC